>PVIR01035539.1:0-16399 GCA_004026965.1 Petromus typicus | reverse complement strand
TTTTTTTTTTTTCTTTTGAGACAGGGTCTCCCTTTGTGTTTCAGGCTGGCCCTGAGCTCAGCCTCAGACTCACATCACAGCAATCCTCCTGCCTCTGCCTCCTGAGTGCTGGGATTACAGGTGTGAGCCACCATGCCTGGCACTGTGGTATGTGGTACTGATTGCTGCTGGAGTGAGTCTTCACACCCAGTGTTGTATGTGGTTACTGGGGATCGAACCCAGGCTCTTGCACTTGCGAGACAGGCACTGGAATCACTGAGCTAAATCCCCAGCCCGAGGTCATCTGTTTTCTAAGGAAAGACTGATTCTCCCATTTATCCTTTATCTTCTCATTTTAATTTCAAAATATAAGAAACAGATGTTCTTATTAACTATTTAATGATAAGAGAAGACAGGTCTAGAACCTAGCAAGGAAAGAGTGCTCTACCTTGTTCATCTCTCTTTGGCACTCTCCATAATTCTGTGTTCACTTAGAATATCTGGTTATTGAGTTGCTCACTGACCTGTCTGAAGGAAAAAGAGAGAGTTAATTAGGTAGATGCTAAACAGAAGGACAATTTCCTTTAATTGCGCTTCCAAGGAAACTTATGAATTTCACTAACTGAAGGAAGAATTTAGAAGAAAAAAAAGCTTCTCGAGCAAAACAAATGGATAAGAAATGTACAATACTGCTACAGAATCCACACTTTGGGTGTTCATAATCTATAAAAATAAGAGATGACAGAATCACATCTGACCCCACCAAGCTACCATGAAATGCTCCACCTCACATATCCACTGGGTTTTTCCAAAGAGCAGCTAAAGTCAAACATGTCCAAAGCAACCTATCATCTTCCATCCCTGTCCCCAACCAATGGTCTCTTTTTTCTAGGGTGCCCTTCTGCTTACTCAGCACCCTATTCATCTCATTTTCCAAGTCAGAAATGTAGAACCTTCACTAGCCTCACTTCCCCTCACCTCCTACATCTACCAAGCACTGAAAGAAATCAAGGCTATGCTTTGTCCCCCACTGGGCACCACCTTAGTTCACGCCACCAACCTTTATCACTTAGATTGGATTAGTGGAGTAACCTATGTCTTCAGGGACAAATATTGCTTTTCAAGCTATTCTCCAAGCCCCAGAAAATGATGCTAAGGCTCATCCTGTGGTCAAACTACTAATAAACCTTCTCAGATGACCCTTGACTTCAGGAAGACTCCAAATCTGCAGGGAGGACTCCACCCTGGAGAGGAGTTACTGCTCACCTTTCAACTTCTTCTTTCCCTCCTTTATGTTGCTTCCATTAAGAAAGAATATCAAGTATCTCCTCTAGATGGTTTTGACCTCTACCACTCCAATAATTTGCCTGCGTTTTTCTTACTACCTGGAGACGTTTGTGTCTCTTGACATCTGTTTTTCGTGGGTGATTGAGCAGGTTCCAACTAGAATTCTTGGCCTGGGAGGCTCTTCTTTGCTTTGAGTATAGGTTCAGTTCTGTTTTTCTGGACTTGCCTTTATTGTACTCCTTCCTCACTCTACCCTGTGGCTTCTCTGGAGGACCATCTATTTATTGTCCTGATTGCATCTTTGTAGTCAACAGACATTTACTGAGGAAATTACAAGCCAACGAGTGGAAAGTGTTTGAATAATTAGTTCAGATAGGATATGTACCTTGGCCTCTATTATCCCTGTGTTTTGAGATGACATACATCAACATGTATGTGCCTCTGTGTGTGTGCATACACATGCATGACATGAGATGTGAACAGTTAGTGATGGCCATCACTGTCATTCTTTCTTCATCTAAGTTTGGCTAGATAAGCAAAGTTTATTTAAAGAGGAGTGACACTTTCAGCATTGGTGACTCTCAGAGCACATGTATTGGTTTTCTATTGCTATAGGATGAACTTTGTAACTTTAAACCCATGCATATTAATTAGCTCACAGTAATGTAGGTCAGAACTCTAGTACAAGTGTCTGGGTTCTCTGTTCAGGGCACTGAAAAGCTGTTATTAAGATGAATTTTCATCTGTAGGATGAAAAAGATGTCCTCTTTCAACAACATTTATCTTGCTGGCAGAAATTAATTCCTAATGGCGCAGCACTAGGCTGATGGCTGGCAGCTCTCAGCTCTCAGTGTCCCCTTGTGTTCTGTTATGCAGCCTTTTTCATCTTTAAGAAAGGAAAGGGGCCAAATCATTCATGTGTTTTAACTCTCTGATTTTTGTTTTTGTTGGCAGCTGGACCCTGCTTAAAATGGCTTACATGTTCAGGTTAGGCTCACCTTTGTATTCTCTTTAACTTCTGGCACCTGATGTGGAGCCTAATGACACCAACGAAATCCCTTTCACAGTGGTTCCTACACCAAGGGTTGACAGAATAAGTGAAAGGTATATGGGTGACTTACTTTTCTCTTGCTGCTGAGACAAAAGATCTGACACTCCAAGTTAAAGGGAAAAGGGTTGATGTAGCTAACAGTCCCTAGAGGTTTCAGTCCATAGTCGGCAGATTTCAAGTTGGGGTGGCACACGGGCATGGCCATGGAGAAGCTACATGCTACGCACTATGTAGAAAGCCAGGAAGTGGCCTTAGCAGTGTATTCTTGCCACTTTTATTCTGATTACAGGGATCAGGATGGTGCCAAACCAATCAGTCACATGGAGTGGTTTAGTCTCAATGTTACACATACTAGATTCACTCACTTATGACCACGTGAGGCTTTAGGGAGACATTTAGACCCAAACCATATCAGCATGTGTACATCAAGGACCAGGAATCATGGTGTTATTTTAGAATTCTGCTTCCTTTCCACCAATGTATACAAACAGGTGAAAATGAAGTACACTACCAGCAACAAAATTTGATGATAAGAATTGGGTTTGAATGAAGAGAGATATTCCCTTATTTTTAAGGAAATCTAGCTTCCCGTAATTGTTACACTGGACATTTGTACTGTGAAATCAGCAGAATGTCATGTTAATAAATATAAATTGAGATTGCTTTGTGATTTCTTCTGTGGATTTCGTGAGTCCTTGTTCACAGCCTCTGATTGGCCCTTGATGCACGCTTTATCAATTTCCTCATCTTTCTCCACCTCCATTGCTGTCATGTATGAATCTATCATTTCCACTTATTGAACACTTGCTCCGCACCACTGTAATAGATATTTATACCATTTAATTCTTTAATAACTTTTATTGAGTTATTCATATGTCCGATTCAGGATCACTTGCACATGAATAGCCAAAGTTCTGCCTATCTGGTTCTAGATCTATTTGTCTCAATTCAGTGTTATATCTGTGACTTCAGAGAGTATGGTAAGCCAGATCTGTTCAGAAGTTTAGGCTGGAGAGAAAAGGGTTAGAACTCAGCATTTTCCACCTCTGAGTTGTAGAGTCAGAAACTGAGGCAATGCCCTGCCTGCCCTCTGAGAAAGCAGCCACGCTTGGTACCTCATACACTCTACATTTATTTCCACTGACATTATAGGTTAATTGTGAACTAAGTGACCACGTCATCTTAATAAAATTGGCCTCTAAGTACTAAATTGTAAACTTGCATGAATCAGGATCATGTGTCCCACAAGCTTTTTTTCTTTCTCTTTTAATTGAGTTTCACTCTAACATCCTCGGTAAAATGTAACAATGGGATGCTGTGTTTCAAGAGTTAGTCAGACCCAGCTGCTATGAAAATAATATGTTTGAGAAAATTGACTTGACATCTGATGGCCTTACGATTCTTCTGACAGGATATAATCAACTCATTAGGGAGAAACAGAAGCTTTCCTTGTGCAGCTTGCTATTCTGGGCATGACGGAATCCCTCAGAGAAGGGAGGGTGAGGGCCAGGCAAATGCAAACGCAATGGGCTACATCGCCTCAGGCCACTGGCTAGTGACTGAATTTACTTTCTTTTCCTCTGTCCTCTGCCCTTGATCTGATGAAAGGGAAACATTACTGTTTAAGCCAACAATTTCTTTTTTCTTCTCCTTCTCTTCCTCCTCTGGAAACTAAATTTATTACAAGGACTTGAGTTTTAAACGATTCTCTCAGGCTGATTTCCACCCAGGAACAGCTGGGACAAGTCCCGTGGGAGAGTGATTCAAAGCAGGAAGTGGCAACTGGGATCCCTGACTCCTGTTCCCAGGCCTCTCCTGAATTTTCTGTGGGACTCCGAAGTGTGCATCCCAAACCCTTTGCTTATTTCCCTGCTACAAAATTCCAGCTTCTAACTCCTGCTGCTTTGCCTGGGTTATTTCTTCAACAAGCACATGAATGGAAGGAATGGGAATCACCTTAGAGTGAATCCTGGCTCTCCCGGTAGGACCTAGAGATATTTTAGGGCAGATTTTCCCATGAGTAAAATGGGATGAATAATGGCTACATTTAAGAGTGGTATAGGAGTCACATGACAGCATACACACAAAATACCAAGCACAGTTCTTGGCATGTCGCTCAAGAACTTTCATCTCCTTTATGTCTTTCTATCCAATCATTATTAAACATGTGCTCGACACTAGATTATTAACAAATACTTTTTAATGAAACGATCATATTAAGTATCAGTTTAAATCAATATAGTAATGATCTGTATCCATTTCATGAGTTTCAGGTTGCACAGTTTCTTCCTAGGGCTCTTTCCATGTACTGTTCCAATTCACTGTGGTGTAAACTCCACCAGCAAAGGGACCATGTGTGTCTTGTCAACTCTGTGTCCCAAACACTGAAGAGTCTTTAGCACATAGAAGGCATTCTCTTCAGATTTCTAAGAGGCAGTGTTCAGTAATTAACTAAATCCTTCTCCAAATATTTTCTAGGCCCCATGTTGGCCTCTTCCTGTAAGTCTTACACCCCAGTGGTATCAAACTGGGGAATAGGAGAAAAACATGGGCCTTTATTCTGTTTCTATAAGTGGAAATACAGTGGTGCCCATATGCTAAATATTGTCTCCATTTGCTTTTTTTATTATTATCTTTATTGGTAAAGATAATAATAATCATGCAATCATGATTGCACTCCATAATGGGGATTTGTACCAGTATAAGACACAACTTAATTCTCATTTTTTCCCATAGCCCTACCCACCCTACCACCCCCCCATATACATAAAATTTGTTTCCTTACTTTTTTGTTACAATCTCCACATTGTCCCCTTTCACCTTATTTTACATTGAGTATTTTCTATTTTCCATTTGCTTTTGCACTAAAGCAACATTAGTGAATAGTAGGGAGAGAGACCACGTAGATTTTATCATGCAAATTACAAGTACAGATCTATTTATTTCATCATCCCTACTTAAAACTCCAAAGAATCCTATAAAGAAGTCTAAGATTCTTCCATAGAGATCCGATCCCTGTGTGGCTGCTGCAGCCTCATTCTTTGCTACTTTCCTCTCCAGTCATGCAATCTTTCTGGCTGTCAAAAGTGTCAGACCTCTTCCTATGCTGTTCCTGGTACCAAGAGCACTGTTTCTTCCATTTTGTTTGATAAATATGTTCATTCTCAAATTTGCTTAAATATCATTTATGCTAATGTGCTTTCTCTTAAATTTCCTGGCTTGGCTAGTTGCTCCTGTTCCACAGTTTAACTGCATGTTGTACTTTTCTGGTTCCAGAACTGCTCAGCACTTTGCAGGTGATGAAACCCAGGCTTGGAGAGATGATTTGATCTGATTACGATCATGACAGTGAGTGTGAGACAAGATGGCTCGGCTTTGAGATGAGATGTATCTGAATCCTGTGGTTGTTCCCTTTCCACTCTAACTAGCATCTCATTAGGGTAACCGGTGAGACCATTCTTGAAGCACTTGAAACCAATGTGGGATGAAACACAGCTCTAATAAAACGTACACCAGGATTTCCCCATAAAGGCATCACCGTGGCCACAGAAAATGGCAGCAGCAAAAGGAATATGAAGGCTGATTTTGTAAGCAAGTGCCAAGATTTCTAGACATCATTGCCCAGATGAGTTATCTACTGCTCCATAAAAAATTACTGTAGTGTACAGTAATTTAAAAGAATGAGCATATATTATCCCACAGTCCTATGGATTGGATATCTGTGCATAGAGTCAGCTTCTCTCCTGAAGACACAGTCTAGCTGTCCACCAAAGCTGTTGCCTCAACTGCAGGAAATAATGGCTCCCAAGCTGAGTCTCCAAGTCTTTTGTCGGCCTCAGTCCTCCCCGCTACTTTAGCAACTGCAGTGGCCTTTTCCCCGAGTCACGTGATCTGAGAGAGAGCGAGAACTCCCAGCATGGAAGCCGTAGTCGTTTTAAATAACTGAACCTCAAAAGTGACAACACACCACTGTTAACACCTTCTTGCTACTGTATCAATAGGTCCAGTCCACACGTAAGGAAAAGCGTGTTTATTCAAGCATGAGTGCAGTAAATGCTTCTGCTGCAGTCTGAAAACATTAAGAAGAAAATTGTGTAACTAGCTCATAAGGCTGCAACTGCATCCCATTGTAAGTGGCATGGTGAAATATGGTGACTCAGTCCCTCAGTGGATGCAGAGGCCTCGTGCATTGTCACAAAGGCAGACTGCATCACTGTCTTCCCTTCATCTCATTTCTATGCACTAAGTGTGAGTTGCTTTACCTTCCCCAGGCAGAAAAAAACATTTCTAGATACTGCTGTTGACTTAGCTTGAGCAGGAGTTGTCACCGTTGAGGGGCTGAGGCTGATTTAGTGGAAAAACACTGAACATTTGATTAGAGTCAGGCTTTTGCTAGCAGGCAGTCTGAATAGATGTTGGGTGGGTAACCAGGAATTATTTCTCAAAGCGATCTGAGCCCCGACACACAGTTCAGGCAACTGGATGATAGAAGAGGAATAACTGTATTCTGGAAGGTTGTAAGGGCTCAGGTGCTCTCTGTAGCAGGAGGGAAAAATCATGAACATTGAAGAGGCACCTTAAGTCCATAAAATATGCCTAAATATTTCAACAGTAGAAGAAATTCTGACTTTATGTCGTTTGGTACTTAAAACTTAAATTTCCTTTTATTGGTAAAGTATTGATTTCCTCTAGTAATGGCTATTTCTTGCTTTTGTATTATATGATGAACCCAGTGCCTTGATACATATTTTACGGATGATAAATGTTTCTTGTTCACTCTCTGAGTTTTAACTCTGTACGTGAACAACAACACTGTAGCATAAATATCTTTCCTACAGAGTGCTTTTGAGCTCTAGATCCATTCGTCTTTCATGGAGGTGAAAAGACGTCATCAGCATATAGTAGATCCATATACTCTTCACATTAGTTAATTTTACAAGTGAATGCCATATCTTCTTTAGAATGTCTTCACTTCCCTGAATTTCCTACATCAGTGACAACCAAACTAGAAAGAGTGAAATTATCTTTTATTCATTCCTTTTGCTCCTCCACCTCTCAGAACATCCTACTGATTCAATGCATGAATGTTCGTTGCCCGCCAACATCTATTCACGCCACAATTATTCAATGAGCACCCATCTGGCAGGATTAGGAATATGATGCTTCTCCCATTAGTACTGGCCTTGCCTTCCACTACACGCTTACACTAATAACTAGTGATAAATAGGCAAAGTGTCTAGAATAAGGGTAATATTTTGTGAACAACTGGGGATGTGTAAAGGGTTCAGACTAGGTTAATAAGGAGTAGCTGACTCGAGAACCATCAGACTGGATCAGTCTATTTATTCTTTTATCTCTAGTTGATTTAAAATTAGAAACATTTAATTTACTCTACCTACATAGAACAATGTGGAGAAAAAGTCACAGAATGAATTACAGGGGCAGTTAAAATATGATCAAACGCTTTAGAGCGATTAGCATGAAACGTTTTTCACCCACAGTATTACCTCCCAGTCACACACACACCAAAATATCCCTATGAACTGTTTTGAATTTCCACTGATCTGATCGGAAAACATCCATTACTTTGATTTAAATAGATCAATACTACGGTTATTTGTTTCCTTTATACTATGAGAGAAACTCTTGTTTCTTTTCCCCAAGTGTATTTTGCTCTCTGAAAGTAGGCTAAGTACTCAGGATCTTATGTGAAAAGTAACAACAGTGGATGGAAAAACTGTCTGCCATGACCTGCTGTGACATAAGTGTGATGTTATAGTTACTGTCTCACTGTGAGTCATCAGGCCCATTACTGTTTTTCTGTGGCAGATTGGTGACCATGAATAAGCCCTCTCAGCCTCAGTTTTACCACTTATAAGATGTATGTGAAGTCATTTGAGTTATAAACATTTAGTGTGTGCAGAGCTGTTATGTCTTTGCTTGGCGCTCTGATTAGCTCTGTAGCTTCAAGCTTCTGTTGAGCCTCTCAGGTGATGCTTCCCTTCCATGTTTAATGAAAATAATGTTGAAAACTTATAACTGGATTAAACATGAAGCTCATGACTCAAAGCACATGACTGCCTAAGTCAAGTGACCTTACTACTGGGAATGTGAGTCAACATATTCCGTGTCTCTTTATAAAAGTATCCTCATGACTAAGAGTGAGCAAAATATCACAAGTAGACTTTTGATATTGCTTCAATTCTACTAACATGTGAGATCTAACCTCTGATTCAGAAAAGTTGGCTTTATTACAAGGAATTGTAGTTTGGCACGCATGCTACGGGTTCTGTAGGATAATACGTACTTGAAGATAGCTGATTGTTTTCCAGTGGACTTTGTTGTTAGTTGATAAACCAGCAGTGAGGATCTAGAGATCCAGTGATTGCCTTTATTACTGATGAATTATTGAATTCAGTGCACAAGCAATGTCTATGTGATGCTTTACTTTTGAAACAAGACTACATATGCACATACACAGGTAAGCGACTCTTTACAGGGGCTGTCTCTCTGATGGGGATACTCCTGCACACTTGTGACATAGAAGAGTGGAGGTTAGGGAGCCTGAAAAATGACTCTAAGTTTCTTATGGAACTATGAAAAACTTCAAATAGGCAAAACAATTTTAAGCAAAATGAGCAAAGCTGGTGACATGACACTACCTGGCTTCAAAATCTGCTACAAAATTATAATAATGAAAACAATACGGTACTGACATTAAAAAAAAGAATATTGATCAATGTAAACTTACTGGAAGCCCCCAAATAGACTGATACATTTACAGTCAATCAACTTTTGTCTCATTTTTCAAAAAAAAATGCAATAGAGAAAGAACATGCATCAGTAAATGAGTAGGAAACTAGATCTCTACAAGCAGGGGACAGAAATTGGAGCCCTCCATTACATCATGCACAAAAAGTGGACTTGAGTGGATTAAAGAATGAAAATGTGAGTGGAAACTGTAAAATTAGCAGAAGAGAACATAGGAAAATATTTCTTGGATATGATCCCAAACCCACAAACAGCAAAAGTATAAATAAACAAATAGGATTGCATAAGAAAACTTTTGTACAGAAAAAGAAATACTAGTTGAAAAGACAGCCAGTGGGTTGGGAAAAAATGTTCACCAACCATACACCTGCTAAGGGCCAAGTATCAAAAATCTGTGAGGAACTGAAGAAATGCAAATAAACAAATAACCCAGTTTAAAATAGGCAAAGAACCTGAAGAGACCCTTCTCTGAAGCAGGCATACAGTTAAGAGGCCTCTGAGAAATCACCTATCATCATAAATCATCAACGACATGTAATTAAAACCACAATAAGATATCATCTGACACCTGTTAAAATGACTATTATCAAAAAGATGAAAAGTACCAAGTTTTGATGAGGGTGTTTGTAATAGAGAACACTTGTGCACTGTTCGTGGGAATATAAATTAATTACAGCCATTATAAGAAATGGCATGGAGGCTCCTCACAAACTAAAAATAACATTACCAAAATGACCAAGTGACCTTACTACTGGGAATATATCTGAAGGAACGTATTAGCCCATTCTCTGGTTCATGTTACTAGACACCTGGTACCTGCAGTTGAGAGAAAGGGAGGTTAACAGTACTTTAGCTCAGTTTCAGAAGTTTCAGTCTATGTTTGCTCAGTTGCAAGCCAGAAGTGTCATGGTAGAGAGGCATGGTAGACCAGAGCTCCCCATCTCAGGGTAGCCAGGAGGGAAAGCACAGGGAATTAGCATCGGGAGGAGGAAGGGCCCGTGACTGGGTGTGGTCCTCATGGCCATGCCTCCACACAGACACATCCAGAAACGTGGTTTACTAACCTGTTAGGTGTTTCTTAATCAAGACAGGTTGAAAATTCCGATTGACTCTCACAAGGAATTTGGATGGGTGTGCTGAAGAGACAGCTGCATCTCCATGTCTATTGCAGCATTGTTCATGATAGCTGAGACAAGGAAGCAGGTTAAGGGTCTACTGTTGGATAAACAAAAAAACAGGGCAACATACAGAGTCGAACACTACTGAATCTAAAAGCGGGGATCTTGCCATCTGTGACAACTTGGGGAAACATAGGCCTGGAGAATGTCAAATTAGGTGAAGTAAGTCAGGTACACAAAGATAAATGCCACATTATCTCATTAATATGAGGACTATAAAAATGTTTAATACATAAAAATTGAGAGTAGAATGATGACATGATGGCTATAAAAAGCGAGGAAAAGAGGGCATTGAGTGAGGTGGAGAGAGACTTTGACCAGCCTGTACCAAAAATTCATTCAGACAGGAATATAAACTTCATTGATCTATTGGACTGAATGGTGAATATAATTAATAAGACACTATTTTAAATGTTTGTAGTATAAAAATAAGAGTGTAAATATTTGTTAACTAGTCTGACTCAATCATTCTACATTGTAAACGTGTTTTGAAACATTACATGGCATCCTATAAATACTTGAATAATTATTTGTCAATAGCTTTTGATTAACAAAAGACTGCTAGGAAAATTAAAACTTGAATATAAAGCAGAGAATATATTCATAAAACATGCTCTTGGCAAAGACCTTATATCCAGAATAAGTAACTCCTAAAGTCAGTTATAAATGATGGGCTACACTACTATCTAAGACACGCTGTCAGAAGCCAGGGAGAAGAAAGGCATTGTGCATGAGAACAAGGTTCTCGAAACCCACATCATTTAAAAAGGATAGTGACCCCTGTAAAAAGGAAATGCTCAAGACGGGCTCTATAATTCCTTCCTATTGCTCTCGGCAGACTTTTAGGCTCATGTGCACAGAGGAAAATACCTTGAAAGAGCCTGGAAAACTCTTGGGTACTTGGGGCACACAGTTGCTCCAGTTGGTGGGAAGCACCGGCGAAAGTGAGAGCCCCAGCAGCACATGAGGGAAGGTGCAGGAATTCTCTCCTGAGTGTTCAGCTATTGTGTGAGGCCTGGGAAAGAGCTGCTCAAAATGCAAAGAGGTAAGAGAAGGCTAAGGCCACATACTGGGCTAGAAGTAGTGCTGCTCCCATCTGTGGGATTGGAAGGCTTCATGATTCAGAAAGTATCTGATAAAGTAGATGGAAAGGCTCTCCCCAGTGTTGGGGAAAAGCTGGTCTTAGAGTCAGAACCACCTTGATCTAACCCAGCAAAACTAAATAGCAATACTCTAAAAGGATGCCACAGTTTCCAAGTAACTTCACTTCATCACAGAACAAAATGCAAGGGTAATTTGCGAAAAGATATCTATGTAGTAGTGAATAACACAATTCACAATGACCGAGCCTAAATATTAAATAACAATAAGTTATAAAATAACAGCAGTAAATTGTAGGAAAATGGAAAGAAAATCAATTTACAAATAAGCAGAGTTGCTAAAGAAGAGAGAGGAGACAATAATAAAAAAGTGTACACATTATTGCTAAAAATTTTCCAAATTTGACAACAAGAAAAAAGCAATAGGCCTAAGTGTCTCAATGACACACAGATGTGGGAAACAGAGAAAATCACAAAATGGAATGTTGTGATTCAGTTGCCCAAATTAGTGATAAAGGAAAGCATCTCAAAAGCAGCCAAAGAAAGAATAGGTTATATAAAGAATGAAGACATGAATGACAGCATATTTCTTTTTAAAAAATTAATGATTTTTTTGATACATTTTATATACACATCATGATCACAATTGACACTGAAAATTTGCACCTGTATATTATATATTTTAATTTTCTTTTTTTCCTGTTTCCCTGCCCACCCTACATCCCCCATCCCATGTATATATAAGCTTTATTTCCTTTCTTTACAATCACATTTTCCCCACATCATATACCCTCACCCCCTTTACCATTTGAATATTTTCTACTTCACAGGATTTATCATACACTCTAGAACTCATCTATATCTTCAGTTTTTCATACCAGAGAAAAGATACAGTATTTACACATTTATGACCTATTTATTTCATTTATAAGTAGGTCCTCAAGATATATTCATTTGAGTATAAATGATTCAAACTTATTCTTTATGGCAGAGCAGTACTCTATTATATTAAAAAACTACATCTTCTTTATCCAATCTCCAGTTGATGGGCATTTGGGTTGTTTCCAAGACATATCTATCACAAATTGAGCTGCCATGGACATGGGTGTACATATGTCACTGGATACGAATCTTTTAATTCTTTTGTGTATGTACTTAGCAACAGAATAGCAGGATCTCATTTTTGATTCCCTGGAATTCTCTTGAAGCTATTTAAAAGGTTCCATTGCTTCTGCTATCTCAGATTCCATCAATCCCTTCATCACTTCTTCAGAATTATTAATCATATTGTTCCCTGTGGACAATATCTCTGTTTTCACCCGGAGATCAGTTCTAATTTTGATTTTATTAGATCAGTTTGCTCCATTTCCCTTTTCCCTGAATTCCCCTGTGGTGGTGATATTTGTAGCTGAGTTTTAGAGTTTTTTCTCATTTTGATTCCTTTGTTGTTGCTTATACTGGTTAAATTTTTTGCCTGCTTTCTGGGTAATGTTCGTTGCAAGTCTTTTTCTTCCTACTACTCAGAACCCTTAGAAGATGGTTAATTCTTGGCTGTCCTTCTTGGATCTACTGGCCCTGCAGTAATCTCCAAATCTCTTCACTGGCTGTGGTCAACAGGATCTCTCCACTCTTCCAGTGAGTTTTTTTTTTTTTTTTCCAACCTGGTGGACCAGGCGGAGGAACTTACTGAGGGTCTCTGTCTAGGTTCCAGGACCACTGCTGTACTTACTCACAGTCCACAGAGAAGCAGGAGGTGTCTCTGGAGGCTCTACACCATGCAACAGTCATGTCCAGTTTGGCCCACAAGGAAATAGATTCCCATGTCTTCTGGTCATGCCCTGGTCACAAAAAAGCTGCAGGCCCCATTCTGGTTGACAGCACCAGGGACCTTCTTGCCAGGGACCACTGTGTGGTCCCGCTGAGCCCCACTCAGTCTAGCAGGAAAGTTGCAGGCTTGAGAGGCATTCAGTGGTGCTGGCGACCCTTCCCACAGGCGCCTTCCATGTGATCCTGCTGCACCCGACTTGCTCAGTCTGTCTCCACACGCCTCTGGCACAGTCCAGGGAGCTGGCACGTGCAGTTCCAAGCATTGGCAAACAGTGCCATCAGCAATCCCTCCCACAGCACTGGGAAGAGAACCCACTGCACCCTCCTCTGGCAGCATGCTTCTTTACAAAGTACATGAAAATATACTGATAATGAGACATCTTTAAAATACAGAAAAGTAAAAATCATAAAATTAAAAATACATCCAGAAAGAGTTCTAAATGGAGTGAAAAATCTCTTTCAAAAGTGAAGGAAAAAAAAGTGAAGGCAAAACAAAGAGCTATTATAGCAGAGAGCACCTGGGTAAATTCTTCACCAGCAGGATTGAAATGTAGGTATGTAATAAAATGTCTTATGGGTAGAGGAGAGATGACACCTAATATAAATGTCAGTCTAAACAAAGAAATAAAGAACACTGGAAGTCCTAACTATACGACTAATTATGTTTCCTTCTTACATCAAGGAAATGGATTTAATAAAAATAATAAAATGGTGCATAAGATTGATAAGACATAAATTAAAATTGTATGACAATAATGACAACAGTGCAGAAGAAACAAACAAAACTATTATAAAAATTTTTTGCACCATGGGAAGTTGACTGATATTACTGGTGTTTTAATGATGTGAAAAGTTAGAAATGCAAAGTTTAAATGCTAAGATGACTCAACAGCTCATATAGAGAGGTAGCTGACAAGCCCACAAAAGAGGTGAACGGAGTGTAAGAGAAAGAGAAGAGCAGAAACAAGAATGCACAAGACAGCCAGAAAGCAAGCAGGTTGTAGATATAAACCCATTGATATTGATATTCATATTAAACTTAATGGTCTACATGCTGCGATTAAATGCCAACGATTGTCAAATTGGGTACAAAACAAAACTGAACTATACTGTCCCTGAAATGGAAAACCCTTCAAACATGAAGACAAAATTGGGTACAAGTAAAGGGAGAGAAATGTCATAATAGGATAAGACTAGTCACAAGAGAGTTGGGGTGGCAATGTTTGTATTACACACACACACACAAACACACACACATTATAGATTATAGTACAGCACAACTACAGCAAGAGACGATCATTTCCTGAGAATAAGAAGTTATTAAAAAGAATATAATAATTCTGAATGTTTTGTTTGCTTAATAACGATAGACAAACAACCCAGTTAAAAGAAACAGAAGACTTAAAGGAACAGAAATGTACGTCAATATTTGCAAAAGAGCTTAACACAACCAGTTATCAGAGAGATGTGAATTAAAACTATGATGAAATGATACTGCATATGCATTAGCATAACGAACATTAGAAAGTCAAATTTCATCTCTAGATATTTACATAATAGAAAGGGAAATTTATGTTCACAAAATGAGTGGACATAAATGACACTAATTTTTATAGCAGCTATATCCTTAATAGCCAAACACTGGAAATATATGTCAGTCAGGAGGCAAGTGGATAAACTGCGTCACCGCCACACCTCAGCACCTCCCCCATCAAAAGGAATGATCTGTGAACATCTGTGACAATGTGGCAGAGTTTCTGCAGCATATTTGGTGAAAAAAGCTAGAAAGTTGGACTTATTGCATAACTGCATTTGTGAGAAGATCATCAAGAAGATAATCTGATCTCAAAGAATAGAATTTAGCAGAGTGCTTGCCCCCAATGAGCTTGACTATGTACTCTAAAATTAGATTTATTTATGGATATGTGGTTTCCATTCTGGAGTGACTGGTATGTTAAATATCTCACTTTGGGTTATGGTCATGTGAATTTTTACCACAACTCATCTGATTATCTATTTCAGATTTGTAAACTAAAAATTCATTAATTTTATATAAAATAAAACTCATATAAAATACTTATATGTGTATCGAATTTTTGCACAGGCTTACATAATTAGGTTTCCATCAGAAGGAAGAAAATTATGATACTTGTTTTTATTTTTAGTTCTTCATATAGGGCAGGTAACATGTTAGACAGTCGATATGTATTATGTCTATTAATTCATAAAACAATCATGAAGGGCACGTGTATGAAACATGCAACAAAATGTCTACTATGCAAAACATTTCCTTGCTAAAATCATAAAAACCAGGCTTTCAAATTGTCTGAAATTTTCTTATGGCATACAGCAACTGGAAGTATACCTTTCTTTCTTTCTTTTTTTTTTTTAGGTTTTTTGAGACAGAGTCTTACTTTGTAGTTCAGGCTGGCCCTGAGCTCAGCCTCAAACTCACATCACAGCAATCTCCCTGCCTCTGCCTCCCAAGTGCTGGGATTACAGGCCTGAGCCACCAGGCCAGGCACGTGAGTCTCCACGCCCATTATTGTATGTGGTTACCGAGGATCGAACCCGGGTCCTTGCACTTGAAAGACAGGTGCCAGAACCACTGAGCTAAATCCCAGCCCGGAAGTATACCTTTCTAAAAACCTCACTTAGTCTTGGTTAGGAGCGTGGGATTGTGTATCATTCAGCCCATGATCCACATATGTGCTTTTTACACATCTTAGGGCATTGAACCCTGTACGGAGGGCTTCTGTCTCCAGAGGATGGGCTCTGGACCTGGTGCTCAGGCTTAGGTCTGTGGTTTCACTGTGAGAGGAAGCTCAAGTCATCTCTAAATGCTACATCTTCCTATTGAATGAATCTTATTCTTAGCAATCATAGCTCAAAGTTCAGTCTTCCTCCCAACACTTAGTTCTCACTTGAGGGATAAAAGCTTGTCCCTGGCATGGCAATCCAAGGGTACTGGATCCCAAAGACCAGCTTCTGAATAGCAGAAAAAATGCATACAAGGAGAATGACCCCAATATTAGAAAAAAAATCAAGATTTCCACTCTCAGTGCTTCTGTCTAGCAGTAACTAAAACTTCTAGTTAGCACTAGATGTTATAACTGGAGAAATTAGGTTCCAAAGTGACATAAAATTTTCAAATAAGGATGGCATACTATCTCTATTTTCAGATTTTATAATTTTTTTTTTTTTTT
>PVIR01035538.1:0-16394 GCA_004026965.1 Petromus typicus | reverse complement strand
GTTATATATTGTGAAATAGAAAATGCTCAATGTAAAATAAGGTGAAAGGGGACAATGTTGAGATTGTAACAAAAAAGTAAGGAAACAAATTTTATATATATGGGGGGGTGGTAGGGTGGGTGGGGCTATGGGAAAAAATGAGAATTAAGTTGTGTCTTATACTGGTACAAATCCCCATTATGGAGTGCAATCAGGATGTGTATATTTAATGTACCAATAAAGATAAAAAAAATTGTGCTGTCTTGGGCTTCTCCAAGACCTGGGAGACAGGGTCTGCATTTGTATTTTATCAGTGTGGCCACAGCACTCATATACACACTGAGGTCTGGGAAGTGCTGGCCCAGAGCACATCCTTGGACATGGTGGTGGGGAAATGGATTCCACATAGGAAAATAATCATGGAGGTCAATCAAAAGTTCAGTGAATCAGCCAGAAGTGGAAAAACGGCATTCCCAGTGGCCAGGCACCTTTGAGCAAGTTACCGAGCCTCTTATTGCTTCGGTTCCTCAATCTATAAAGATAGAAGTACTTATATTACCTACATCTTTGGATTTTCATGAAAATAAAGTGAATATGTACTTTACACCAAAAGTACTGGCATGTAGCAAGTGCTATGGAAGTGGTAATCACTTATTAAATATGATAGTTATTTTCTTTATTATGGTTATTAAATATCATAAGTAGTACATACAGGCAAAGCTTTGTTTGTGCCTTTTGAAAAACTATTGAGTAAATGACAAATAAATTACCAAGAAACTAAGAGGAGTTTGAAAACAAAGAGTACATGTTTATTGTTTTATTTTTAATTGTGTGGTGCTAATGAGGGAAAGGCTGTGAGTTTATTCCCTTGTTGGTCAATTAGCTTAACATGGAAGAGGAAAGAACAATGAAACAAGAAACAAATCCATTTTTCCCCTGGAATTTCTGGGGGAAACTGCCACCCTCCACTTCTGCAGAAAGCCGGGCCTCTGAGCCTCCTGGCCCATTTCCCACCCACCCCCCACCCCCGGAAGCAGTAGCATGGCCTATAAAGGCATCTGAGAAAAAAAAAAAGAGTCTCGGGACAGCACCAACTGAAGCCATGGAAAATCTTTGAGGAGAGGATGGGTGGTGGGAAGATTTAAGGCCCTTTGGGTCAGTTATAAAACATACTGACTGTTGACCAACTAGGAAAATACGTTTCCTACTTTGCATTGTGGAACAAACTGACCTCCAATTTTTTTTTTTAATCTTTATTGGTACATTACATATATGCATCATGATTGCACTCCATAATGGGGATTTGTACCAGTATAAGACACAACTTAATTCTCATTTTTCCCATAGCCCTACCCACCCTCTGACTTCCAGTTTTTATAATCATTACAGAAATTAAACTATGATCAGACCTGACTATGAGGGTGGTACAAAGTTATGACTTTTATAAGAAACACTTTCTCTAAGTACCTGAATATATCTATAGGTTGAAATGCTACCTTAATATTTCTATACCTCAGCCACCTTCCTATGATCTTTAACTTTTGTTAGAAGCTCAGCACCATCCCGCCATTAGCACTCTGGGGTGAATACCGGAGGGTGGTTCCAAAGCAGAGCCAGTCATTCTCTGAGGGGCTGGTACAAGCCTGTAGTCTGAGAGACGGCAGCACTCAGTGCGGCGAGACTTTTTAAACAGAGGCCTTTATGGAGAGAAGGGAATGATGAGGAAGAAGCCAATGAGCTGGAAACTAGAGGACCTAGAGCTAGAGGTAGAAGGACCGTGAGTGGCTGAGCCTGGGTGTGGAGGATCTTGTGCTCGGTGTAGCAGGCACCAGTTGGGACAGACTGGGAAGGAGTTTGGAGTATGCGGTGCATGAAACAGAGCTCTAGCATGACGTATTAGAATGGACTTTCTGACAAATACCAAGAAATCCACTTTATAGAAAAAATAGCAGATCAATTGCAAGAAAGCTTTTGTTATGTTCGCTATCTGGCTCCAGGCAATTGTGATTACTCTAAGAAGATAAATAATCAAGGGGGAGTTCAAAACTGGAACAAGGAAAAGAAAAATTATTATTTTCAAGATAACATTTACATTTATCAAATTTTACATGTTACCCAAAAGTATTATTTTTAAAAGCATGTTTTCAAGTCAAACTTCATATTTATATAGAAAGTGATATACAGGTTAGTTTGAGGTAACTCTCAGAAGCTGGCCTGTTCTAGCCCTCTTGTCCTGTTCTAGCCCTCTTGCACCAGTAGCACTGTCCCAGTTACTTTCACTCATTGCTGACACAAAGTTCTCAACTATCTCCAAAGTTAGAGGGGAAAGGGTTTATTTAGCTCGAAGTCTCTAGAGGTGTCCGTCCATAATTGGCTGGCTCCAAGGCAGAGTGGCACAGGGGAGAGGGGCATCAAAGAAGAAAGACAGTTCATGGCACCCACAGAGTAGCAGAAGCAGCAAGACAATCTTAACAACATCTTTCTGCCCCTTTTACCTTATCCAGATTACTGGGATTAGGGCCTCGCCAAACCGAACACTGAGCTGGCTCAGTAACTGCACACCCGTAATCCCAGCATCACATGCTCTGGATGCCGCCACCTCTGAAAAAGCCACCGATGACCACAGGAGGCTTTGAGGAGACATCTAGACCCAGACTATGGCAACGAAGGTCACTTTGCCATCATTTTGCCTTCTTTTCTTTTCTGCCTTAACATGGTTGTTCTTAGATTTAACTATCCTCTGTTTAATAGCTAAGTGATCATGACACGTGACTAAAGAAAACTGGTCTACTACATGCCTGTTTTCTGGGTTTAAAAGGAAGACTGTGCAGCAGGATTTCTCATTTACACATCTGAATTATAGCTGAGAGTCTACAGGAGGTGACAACATTTTTTAAAAACCAATAGGGTAGAAACAGATTTTTGCCTACAGTATGCTTCTCATTTGGCTTTTTCTAGTCTTATTTATAATTCTTTGTCAGGATTCTTGAGGCATGAACACAATAGACAAGACTTATAAAAGAAAGATTGTGTACAAGCTTTGCAGGTGGGATTCTATAATCTATAGCAGAGAGCTTGGAAACAGGATATAGTTTCAGAAGTTTAAATTCCACTTGAATAGAATATAAAAATGTAAGCCCACTTTTAGTTAGTGTTGTTCAGAACTGAATCCTGACTTTTTGTTTGTTCTGCAGCTACTGAGAGAGGAGAGGTAAAACCCTCCACTGTTGTTTTAAGTGTGTCTCCTTTATTCTTCATGTGTATTTGGGATCGTGAACTCATTACACAAAGCACCTTCCGACGTACTTAGGATACCTTCACTATTTCATCAATTATGAACTATCACGCCTTATCTTGAGTAACACTCTTGGCCTCAAAGTTCACTTTGCCATGTAGTAATGTAGCCTTCTGGCACTGTTTGCCTGATTTGTCTTTTTCCACCCTTTTGCATTTGACTTATTGTTTTTATATTTAAAGACTGTGTCTTGTACAGGATTAGATCAGCTGCTATATCCATCTGATAATCTCGGCCTCTTAAGTAAAATCTTTAGCGTATTAACACTTCCTGTAATTACTGATAGGATAGGAATCACAGCTGTCGTGTTGCTATTCTTTCCATTTTCCCCATTCATGTTTTGCTCTTCCATTCTCACGCTCTTTAATTTTAATTCGATGACTGAATTTTCAGCTACAGCTCTTGGTACTTATTTTTAATGGTTCCTCTGAGGAGTTGAATGCAATATGTATATATAGCTCACTGTAACCTAGAGTTAATGTTGCGTTATTACCTGTAAAATATTAGAAACTTACAGTAAAGTTCCACCTACCACTGTTACCTCCACCTCTTGCTCTACCCTTGTCAAATATATGACATCTCCCTCTCATTGGCTTCCTTTGGGATAATGCATTCGTTTACTCTGCCTTCTTTCAGAATTTTTCTTTCTGTTTGCTTTTCATTAGTTGACACAAACTATTCTTTGCAGGTTTTCTTTTTATATATTCTACCTGGGATTCAGAGAGCCCTTGAATTTTACATATTTTTCGCCAACATTCAGGACTGTTCATCCTTGCCTCGCTTTTTGAGACTTCAATTACATCTGGCTTAGATTGTGTAATAGTTTCCCACAGATCAATGAAACTTGATTCATAAAATCATTTTCCTCTGTAAAATTGAGGTGAGACACCTTCTACTGATTTGTATTCGAGTCCTTTGGCCTGTTTAAATGTTACATTCAATCTACTGTTGCCACCATTTAGTATGATTTTCATTTAAGATACTTTATGCTTCAGTTTTTATTTTACATTTGTTCCTTTCTATAATTTCTGCTGTTCTGCTGAGATTTCCCATCTGCTTATTCATGATGACAACATTTTCCTTAATGCAGCTGAAATGCCTTAAAGTCCTTATCTGCTAATTACAACATCTGGTCCTCTTGGAGTCAATTTCCATTGACCTATGTGTCACACTTTTCGGGAAATATGTACATTTATATTTTTTATTCTATTTTGTGTGATTGCATTGTTTTCCTTTAAAGGATGATAAGTTTTGTTCTGGCAGGAAATTACTCTGTCAGATTGGTAGTATATATTTTCTAAGGCAGTCTTCCTGGACTTTGAGATAAGTCAAGTACACGCTTCTTTAAAGCATTTTTGTGTTTGTAACCCTTCTATCATTCGGGCAAAATATTTGCTTTGTCTTCACAATTTTCAGCCCATAGCTGGCTCCAAGGCAGAAACAGCATGGCATGGCAGGAGAGTGTGGTCAAGAGTCTGCCCTCCCAACAGCCAGGAGGAGAGTGAGAAACAGGAGCAGAGCCAGAGAGGAAAAGACTGGGGGTTAAATCTACCCTTCAAAACTACGCCTCTGGGACCTGCTCCGTCCGAGGAGGACTTACTTCCCATTGGGCCATTCGTTAATGAACTCATCATTGGCTTAATCCACTTGGATGAATCTAAAGCTATCATGCTTGAACACTTTAAAAAAGGCTTTGCTGCACTGGGGATTAAGCTCTCACAATAGGAGCACTGGGGGGCTATTTTAGACTCAAACCACAGCAGCATTGTGCGTGTGTGGGTTGATCCCCACTCCCTCTTGTGTGTGATGCCCGTGCTCTGCAACTGATGTTCCAGGACACTGAAGTCATAGTGGCCCAATAATGTCCTCTCCTTGTTAATGTTTTAAGTTGCAGTGACATAACCTGAAAGCCACATCATAAGTGCACTTTTGAAGTACCCATTGAAACTGACCTAACGTATTTCTTCCTGTTCAAATATCCCTTTGAAATGCCCCAGTTCCAGCACCTTGCTTTGATATTTTCTTTTTGCTTAGACTTAGAAGAATGTATAAATTTAAATTTCCAGGAAAATCTATTTATGAGAATGACACTGTTTATTCCGATCCCTTTAAGGATGCACCAAGGAAAATGTGTGTAAGAGCACCACTGGCTTTCTCAGTCATTGCTAGTTTTCTATTTCCTCCTACCCCATGCTAACACTGCTATATTTTATAAACAACTATTATAAATAAATCTGTTCAAAGCCCTTTAAAAACAGCAAATTATGCCTATAATTTAGTCCCACGGTTATCATTTAATACCTCAGAGATTTTAAGAAGGCCTTGGTGCTGTGATTTCTTCTTACCCTAAGTATGCAGCTTTTCTGTCACTGTTAGTGGCATAAAAATGTTCAGTGGTGTCAACTCTGTTTTATTATTTTCCCTATCTTCTATGCCTGAAATCCAATCTTGCTAACTTATAACTTGCATGTAGAGTTTTGTGGAGAGCCCTTCTTAGAGGTGGAAGTCACATCAACAATTATCCAGTACTGTGACCAGGTGGCTGTTCAAATCCACGGATTACTTGTGACAATATTTCCAGAATTTTACCCTCAACTCCCTTTAAAACTCTTGGGTGAATGTCCTATGGTCCTAATGACTTATTTATATCTAATTTGTCATCCGGACTTGGAACACCCAAGATATTTACTTCTTGTCATTTGACCTATTACTTCTGAACTAATTCCAGCTTTTACCTTTCTCTTGTTTGTGTGCTTTTTTAATGCTCAGAAAAATCATGACACTAAATAAGATTCCCCCTTTCATGAACTTTCTATGATCACATTTCATTTTCATTATTCAAATTACATGAGCACGTAAAGCATTTCATTTTTGTTACTGAGACTGCATGGCCAGAGTATGAATAGTATTTCTAGGTAGAATTTGGGGGTAAGGGGTGCTTAGAACTGAGTCATGGGGTTGAAGGAATAAAATGAAATAAGCATGCTCCCGTGTATATTTATGTTATGAAAACTCACCGTCCTAAGAGCATAAGAGGGTCAATGAGACAGAACTGGCCACTGACCTTTGTCGGAAGAGTCAGAAATTCTCACTTCTGCTTTTGTAGGCTGAGTCACACATAGGGACAGCCATACGCTTCCTTGTTTCCCGGGATCCTGGGTGGTTTATTTTGAATGGAATTCCTGAAGGAGTCTGTGTGCATTTTTAAATTTTATTTGGCCTTTCTTTCCCAATAGAACAGTCATTGTTCAGATGAGTCTCTATTTTGTACATTTACATATTTTCCCTTTGCAGCTCTCCCCAAATTCATCACTTCGTGGAGAAATTCTTTACTTTTTGTTCCTCACTTCCTGCCAAGAGCCATTGGTGTGGACTGCTGGGTAATGGCCCCTGTTGAGCCCTCTGAGGGGCCTCTATTCAAGGGTTAGATTTAGTGATTCCAGTTGCTGTTGTTCGGGTAGCAATAAAAAAGGCAAGTGACGGGAAGACTGTCCACAAACAGTCCTTTTTTGGTGCCAGCACTGCCCTGACTAACTCCACCCTAAATTGCTGTGGTGTGCAAGTGTAGAAAACAAAGAGGACTGAAGAATAACAGGAACTCAAGAGCAAAAAAACAGCCAGTGTCCTCGGCGTCCTCTGGCATCACTGTCCTGAGCGGACAAATTAGGTCACCTAGGCGCCTGTGTGCACTGGGCTCCCTGGGTCAGGCAGGCCTCAACTCCTTTGAGGTTCCCAGAGTGCTTCTGGGGTGCTCTGTGCGCTGCCCAGGCCCCTCTGCTCCCCAAGGATGCCATAGTCTGCATCCTCTGCTCACGAGGTTGTTCTGAACATGGGGGTCAAACCACTCCTATCTGTGCATGCAATGCTGTCTTCCACTGTTCCCAGAGCTCCAGTCCTCCAGATGGGAGTGGAGGGAGAGGTGGATTATCTGCAAAGGCAGATAAAGTAGTTAGCACTTCTGAACCTTCTTTCTTAAAACACTCATTCTCAGATTCAGTCCTAGAGAATGACCTTTCCCAAAACCAGCCCTTCTAGCGCCTCTTCTAAACTCTATGAGACCAAATGGAGTTAGTAAAATCCTGGAGGTTACCCCATCCCAGCCTTAAATGTCCTTGTGAGTCCACATGTACCACACACACACACACACACTCACACATACACACACACACGCACATGCACATAAACACACACACTGGTATTACTGTACTAATCTGTAGGCACAATCCAACAGATCCTGGAAGAGTTATCCACCAATTACTAAAAACAGTTTTTTCATTACAGGTTTAGGAAAAACACGATACCTTTTTATTATTTAGTCAGGGGTTCCCCTTGACAACCAACATATTCCTCTTTGTAGTTAATAAAGACAATCAACCCTTGTTTTGATCATCATAAATCCTAGCAGCAATCTGGGCTCCCTTTCCGTATTAGAAGGTGTGGCCAAGACACTGGAGCTTGGATTTATAAATTGCAGATATGGGTCTGGAAACACTGCCTGGGTACTGATTTGCTTTCTGGAAATTTAAGGCAATGAGTACTTACTTCAATCATGCACATCCTCATAACTAGTGTAATGAACTTTCCAATTCCTAAGATACTTGCCATCATTTAAGGAGAAAGGAGAGTAATTTCTTCATGACCTCTTACTCAGTACAACATTCAGACTTTCCTTAGTGTTTGTCAGCAAATACAAAAATGAAATAATTAACCATTGCTAATCATTTCTTCACTATCACTACTCATTTTGATTCATCTCCTCCATGTACTAGACTTTATGTTAAGCACAGTACAGTATCTCATTTAGCACCTTGCGTTTTGAAATAAAGTGTATTTGTAATTTGCAGGTGTGAATACTGAAACTCATTGTAGTAATCGACATAATCATCACTTCCTTAAGGAAGGAGATTGGTTTGCACAGCAACTTTTCTGTCTTTAATGTCCAGTAGGGAGTTCCTGGACACTTTGTCTGCTTATATTTAAATTAATTAGTGGTCATAGCTCACATGCTTAGTAGCCACATGTGCTGGCCATCACTGTATCAGACAGTATAGATAACAGGACATAACAAAGGCCATGTGGAGCAACACGGCTATTAGCCCTCAGCCTCGGCGTGACCCTCCTTCCGCCCTTTAGCTGAAAGTACCCTGAAATTTCCTACTGTTTCCTATTTGTCTTTTCCACCTTTGAGCACTCTTCATTCGACTAACTAATCCTAGCAAATGCTAACCCAGCTTTAGCAATTTGTGAGGCTACATTCCTGTGAAATGTCTCATATGCACCTGGTTATTGCTTATCAAGAGGATAAAGAACTTCTGCTACTTTCCCATTTAGGAATATTGGCTTCACTCATATCCAGGTGTGCATTGCTCATTCATGTTCCTTTCTTTATGTGTTTGCAGTAAGTTTTACTTCAGGGTGAGTCGTAGTGTAATCGGTTGGAAGAGACCTTAAACTACAGGAAGGCTCATGCTGTTCAGCACTGACCACACCCTCAAATCCACTGGAGAAAAAATAGAACCAGGTCCTCGAGCATCTAAACTGATGGCCACATCACAACTACCACCTAAATTTGGTGGTTAGATACCTCCCAGCCTCGGGGCTGTTAAAATGTGAAAGGAAAACTTTAGAGTGGATTAAATATAAATACTCTGACTCTGAATTCTATGCCTGAAGTCTGTTTGATGGTAGATGATTTATCCAACATGTTCAAGCTTGTTTCCTAACCAGTAAAATGTCCTCCCTGTCAGATGTTGTGTTGAAAGTAAATGAACACAGGGAAGTAATTCAGCATCTATTAAGCACCTTTTGTATACTAAGTTTTTGTGTAGTTTGTTGGACTGGCTCCTATTCTCCTATAACTTATAGGATGAGAAGCAATACATACACATTATGTAATAAAGGATAGCAGCTCTTTTAGTAACTGTCTTAATTACTTTTCTCTCATTGTTGAGACAAGATAATACTCAAAGTTAAAAGCTAGAAAAATTTATTTAGCTAATAGATTTTGGAGGTTTCAGTATAAAGTTGGCTGGCTCCAAGGCAGAGTGGCACATGACAAAGGGGCATCACAGAGGAGGCCAGCAGTTCAACGTAACCACAAGAATGCAAAAAGCAACAAGAGCCCTCAACCACATCTTTCAGTCCGTTTTATCTTATCCACACTTCTAAGGGTGGGCAGCTCTCACACCCTTGACCTCAGTGTCCTTGGTCCAACATTGCACCATGAATCAATTCCAGTGTCACACATCCTAGATCCAGCCGCCTCTGCAAAAATCTCCACCTGGGGGACATCCAGACACAAGCCAGGACAGTGACCGAGTAACACAGTCCTCCAGGAGCCTTTGAAAATGGCAGTAAAGACAGATCAGAGAAATTATCTGACAAGTCTCTGAGTATGGATTCTGTTCTCCTATTTCAGCCATAATTGTGAGTCTCATGTTGAAGTTGTGAATGATTTCATTAGGAAATTTGTTGAATTTTGTAAATTGTCAAGAGCAAGAAAGGAGCACTACAGGAATCTTCACTGCAGTTGTTTCAAAATAAAATAGTGTGTGTGTGTGTGTGTGTGTGTGTGTGTGTGCGCGCGTGCATGCGTGCATGCATGCGTGTGTGCGTGCGTGCGTGTGTGCATGTGTGCGTGTGTGTGTGTATGTGTGTAAATAAAATGAGGAAGGAGGATAGGATGATGGGACGATAGCAAAACCTTCCCTTTGGCTGCTCCCTCACAGAAGTATCCTCACTTATCAGAAAGAGCAGCCAATAGATTGTTACTTCCAGATCTGACAATTACCTTGTGTTGGAATTTAAGCTTTTTGATAAGAAAAATCAAGAGGCACCAGTAGGCTCTCAGTGACCCTGGTCTCCATTCTTCTATGCCGCATAACAAAAATATCTTGGACTGGGTGAAACACGAACAACAGAAGCGTGTCTCTCCGGGCTGTGGAGACAGAGTCAGGTCCAAGGTGCTGCCAGGCTAGTGCTGCTGAAGTCCCTCCCCACAGATCGCAACTTCTGATCCTCCTGGGACAGAAGAAGCACAAGGCCAGGCAGCTCTAGGAAGCTTCTTTTTTTTTAAATTGAAATCTTTATTGGTACATTACATATACCATCATGATTGCACTCAACAATGAGAATTTGTCCCAGTATATGACACAATTTAATTCTCATTTTTTCCCATAGCCCTTCCCTATCACCCCCACCCCCTATATACATAAACTTTGTTTCCTTTCTTTTTTGTTATAATCTCATTATTTTTCCCCCTTCACCCCATTTCGCTTTGAGTATTTTCTATTTCATAATATATAACATACGTTCTAGGAAGCCTCTTTTATAAGGACCTTGACTCCTTTCATGAGGGTGGGGCCTTCCTGACCAGGTCGCTTCCCGTCAGGCCGCATCTCTTCAGAGCACAGCCTTGGAGGGACAGCGACTTTCAACCCACCACGATTCAATGCTATTTCACTGTTACCTCATTTAATCCCCACAAATTTAGGATTACTTTAGGAGTGCACAAGTATCTTAGAACCCCACACCGATGCCGGATGTAACAGGAAACCTACAGAAAATACAGCACTGTTAGTGATCATAACCTGACTTAGCATAAAATGTTTTAGTAGAAAAACTTGCGTAATGTTGAAACATTTCCGCACAAGAAAACGTCCATTTCCTTTCCAGTGGTGTGTGTAGCAGAAGTGGTTCGTGTTCAATGTGCACCTCTACACCAGATTTTCTAATTCATTATGCCTTGCAGGGCAGGTACCCACTCGTGGGCGACTCCCGCAGTGTGTGCCGGCCCTGCTCCCTCTCACGCTGACCAGCTCCTCCCTCCCTGCGTGGACTTTTACCCCGGGTGAGGTTGCGCCCTTTTCCCTCCTCCTTCCCAGACCTGGGGTCAGCCCTCCTGCGCCCCCTGCTGGGCCTGCCTCCCAGAAGTCCTGCCTCTCGTGGAACCTTGATTCTGTGTCCTCTCCCTGAGCACTGACTTGTGTCTCCGAGTACTGAAATATTCAAGCTTGCGACATCTGTAACTCAGCTCACTGGCGTGAAAATGTGGCTCTCCTTCTGGGTCTTGCTGATGTGTGAGAGGTACTGAATCCGTTACCCGAAAGCCCTGCACCGCCTTCATTTCCCCTCACACCATTTCCAGGAGAGCGGCTTGCTGCTATCTTGGGGACTGAGATCTTCTAAGCATGGCAAAGGCTGCTTTGAGAAGCGTTGGGACACCTGCCAGAAGTGCTTCTTCCTGCTCGATGCCTTAGTCTCTTAGAAAATGGGAGCATAGAGAACCTGTATTATGCTGAATATCCAAGATTCCCGCCACAGAGCTAGCCTTATCATTTGAAGCAGAACATCATATTACAGCATCTGCTACACAAAGACAGACAGACAAAATCATGCTTAAAATAGCTCTACTTAATATTCTGCATCCAGAGCTAGCAATGACTTTGCTGATTTTAAGTATCTTACAAATCTTTTGAAATATTGACCATAGACCTCTTCATAATGTGCCTATTCCCACACCTGCCTACCAGAGTCCTGGAAGATTTTTGCAGCTCTATGTGCCTTGAGATTCCCTAGTTAGTGCAAATAAGTTAATTATGAAGATATAATTCCATCTTGTTCATGTTTACTATTAGCTGAAAATAGAACAAGATGGGGCACAGGGTTAAAATGAAACCTTAAGATAATTTTTGGATGCATGTAAGTAAAGGCATTAAATAATTCTTAAAAAGACTACCAGATACTTTCATGATTTTCCAAGTTAAACTCATCTGTGAAATCTATTATCGTATAGTTCTGTGCCGGTTTCACTGAGGTTACATCAGGGCATATGTTTTTTCAGATAATAGAATCTCTGAAACTTCATTATTTAAATGTCTGAAATAATTATCAGTTGAAATTTCTGAAGAAATAACTCACCAACTCCTAGTATTTACCTATTCAGTGTATTTTACATTCAAGTACTATTTAAAGAATACTTAAACAGGATTAGTTTTCAGCGATTGGCAAGACTATTTAACCTCTGCTCTGAAGCCAAATGTAGATAAGTCTCTTACCAGTGCCTGTGGGGCAGGGCACTGTCTTCAGCACCCACAAGCAGCAATTTGAATACTATGTCTTTCTATCTCTTCTAATTGTGCCTGTGTGTTCAGATACATGGATTTTTCTGAATGGAAAATAACTTATGTTTTCTTCTCCCTTCCTCCTTATTCTTTTAAAATTAAGTTACTAGTGTAACTAACACAAATTAAAGATAATTTACGTAAAGTAGGAAACAAAGCACAAACTATAAAGTTAAACTCAACCAGATTATTACTAATCTGGGCAAAGCACAATTATATTTTAGTGTATTTCCTTCCTTTCTTTTCTCTTTATGTGTATTTTGGTGCTTTTCCTTAACAAATTCAGATAATTACTTTAGATATGCCATTGGATAGTTTGCCTTTTTACATATTGTATTTATATCTTATTCTTTTCTCACATGCCACTTAGTGTTTGGTACAATAGTGATTATATCTGATCAAATTAATTTAACTACTTTCTCATTTATGGGTATTTGAATGACTTCCTAAAATAATGCTTCAGTGAATATTTTTAGATGTACATATTTTCAGACATCAGTTGTCTTCCAGCAGGGGAATCTTGAGGGGGAAACGGCCAAGGTTGCCTCCTCAGGGAGCACCTCATTATTTATGTGACTTCTTACTAAAAATCTGGGGTGGCTAAAATATGTTCCTATTAACTTAAAAATATGTTCTCTTAGTTCACTGTATATAAATAGTCAGTCGATCCTGGCCTATCTAGAAACACATAGACAGATTCTGAGAAAAAGTTACAGCAAGTACTCAGCCCGTGACTCCACATTCCACTGAAATTTTATACGAAGTTGTCTTTGGTTTCCTGGAGCTGGAGCACTCTTGCCCTGTGTGCGGCAGGTGACCGGCTGACGTGTGGCCAGCATCCATTTAATCACAGCTCCCCGGCTCCCCTGCTTCTGAAAATCCAGGTCTTATTTCATGCTTCACTCTCCCCTTTCTTTTTTCTTCAAGATATACAGTTTGCCCCAAGCTTGTGAAGCCTCCACGGCCTTAGTCACCCTTAGATAATGGTTTCCAAATTTATATTTCTAGAAAGCCTCCATTTCTGAGATTTCGATTCACATTTCTGACTGCTTACTGAACATTCACACTTTGGCATCCAGACATCAGCACATAAAACTCAACTTATTCTCCTCTTCCACTCTCCTTTGCTCCACCCCCCCCAAGTTCCTCCAATGTAATAACTGAGTAAACCATTTCTCGTAACAGTCTACATGCAAATCAGCATATTTGTGAAAAAATAAATGGAGGTAATTTCAGACACCATTTTCTTCCATTAATGGATTGAATCTTTTGTCGTTTGGTTGACTGGTATTATATATTGGACCAGTGTTATTTGTTTGGGCATATAAATTAGTCTTTACAAAGATCAATGTCCTAAAATATTTAAGTGCTAAACCTAGGAAGAGAGAGAACTTTAAAAAAATCAGCCTAACTTTTTCGTTTCACCCTTTTAAACTGAGACATAAAGAGGAAAGTTGGGGGTCCAGGGATTTAGCTCAGTGGTCCTGGTGCCCGCCTTGCAAGCGCAAGGGCCCAGGTTTGATCCCCGTAACCACATACAACAATGTCAGGTGTGGAGACTCACACCCACCAGCAATCACAACCACATACCACAGTGCCAAGTGTGGTGGCTCACACCTTTAATCCCATTACTAGGATGGCAGAGGCAGAGGATTGCTGAGTTCAGGGCTGAATTCAGGAACTACAAAGTGAGACCCTGTGTCAAAAAACTAAAAAAAAAAAAAAAATTGGAAAGTTGGTTTTGTGGAAGGGAGATTAGTAGCAGTCTCACACAAGAAGTGCAGCCTGGCTCGGGTGACAAGGTGTTTTTCTGAAAGCTCTATATCCTTCTGTGCACAAAATAAAATGATTGAAGCAATAAAACATTTTCATTCATTAAGATGATTCATTCTCTGAAAGAAGACAGGAAGTGAAGAAGGTGGTTACAGTTATTTAGAGGGTTTTGTGTATTTGTATTTTAGGATTCAAAAATTGAAATTTTATAAATAATCAAGAGAATCTTTGCACCGAATTTCTCACATGTCCTGTACCGCAAATGAGAGTGTTTCTGACCTTTCTCAGGGCATGAAAACAATATTTCGTTCCTGCATTAAAAAAAAACCTGTGCTCAGTATTTCAGCAGTGCTGTCTTGTGCCTACACAACATGGGTGGTGCCCATCTACTCACAGTCGAGTCGAAGGCTCAGTCAGTCGGGAGCATCTCACACCCCACCCCAGCCTCACCTCGCAGGTTCACCTTCCGTCACCGGCTCTTCTTCGCCCAACACCAGCTCAGGCCATTCGGGTCATGGACACTCCTTCATGTAGCGTGCGCACCCCACCAGTGCTTGTCGTGCTGTGCCTTCATCTTGTTTTCTTCCTTCCTTCCTTCCTTCCTTCCTTCCCACTCTCACCTCTCCTCCCTGATGCCCAGACTCCAGCTCAGAGGTCAACCTCACCTACTCGGCAGAAGCTCTGAAAGCTCCTAGGCAATAGCAGTCCGCGCTTCAGGTCTTCTCCAGGCTCCTGAGCAACCTACAGAACTGTGCCGGAAAGCATAGTTTACCCGTCTGTGTAGCTCCCCTTTGCAACATGCACCCAAACTCTGCAAGGCGGCCTGTGGGCCTTGTCGCCCCTGCAGCGCCAGCACTGATGCCGCAGCTAACCTGTGTCTGTTCTCCAAGCAGGAACTGTTCCAGACACTGCCCCCCAGCTGTGTTTGTTGGTTACACAGTTCACTGACACAGTGGGAGAAGCACGTCTTTGATAACATGAGTGCTTTAGTTCCAATCATTTTGTCATTTTCAGAGCAATGAATATATTTTTCTCTTATACTTTACAATGGCTTATATGTCACATAATTTAAGATTTTTATTTAATTAAAGATATAGTTCTAAATGCTCAAAGCCTTAAGACTAAAGTTCGTGTTGTCATTTTAAATATGTAATATTATAGTAGGACTGGGGTATAGCCCCATGGTAGAATATGTGCCTATCATGTGCAAGAAAAACAGGTAAATCATATGTAAATACAAATATCAAATTTTATTTTGCCTCCAAGAATGATCATTACAATGTCCAACATGCAAACACTTGCTCTTACCTAGGATACTAGCTCTTTTTCTTATTCATTTAAACAAAACTAAAAGGCACAATTTAGTGTGCATAATTATATACCAAAAGTTTTACATACTTGATTATCTATCTCCATTATTGAGCTATTTAAACTTTTCATATTCCAATTTATATTTAAGTAAAGCTCCTCAAGAAAATATTCATTAAGATGGATGCTACTGTTTATTCCAAAAAATTCCAACACAAGAAGCCACCCTCTCAAGAAATAAGTTGCCACTTAATCAGAAAATAATTACAAAAATACTGTTGAATTTTGATCAAATATTATCGAAACATCATTCTACAAGATCTTTTACACAAAACCTATCATAATTCTCCAATTGCTTTTGTTTTCCTTGAATAGTGATTCCCTTCCCATCCTTCTGTCCCTGAGATTTGCAGCCTCACTTTTTTCGAGAAGGGCATGCACCCATCTGTGTATCTTCAATCTATCATTTAACTCTTCTAGATCCATTCTTTTTTTTTTTTTAATTATCTTTATTGGTACATTAAATATACACATCCTGATTGCACTCCATAATGGGGATTTGTACCAGTATAAGACACAACTTAATTCTCATTTTTTCCCATAGCCCCACCCACCCTACCACCCCCCCATATATATAAAATTTGTTTCCTTACTTTTTTGTTACAATCTCAACATTGTCCCCTTTCACCTTATTTTACACTGAGCATTTTCTATTTCGCAATATATAACATACAATGCTAGGACTCATTTACATCTTCATTTTCTCATACCAGAGAAAAGATGCGATATGTATCTATCTGTGACCTATTTATTTCACTTATGAGGATATCCTCAAGGTATGTCCATTTAAGTAGAAATGATTCAAACTTATCATTTTTATGGCAGAGTAGTACTCCATTCTATAGAAGAACCACAGC
>PVIR01035537.1:0-16402 GCA_004026965.1 Petromus typicus | reverse complement strand
TTTTTTTTTTTCTTGTGGTACCCGGAGTCAAAGTCAGGAACCTGTGCTTGCAAGGCAGGTATGGTCCCACTGAGCTGCATTCCTAGCCCACAGGATTGTCAATGTATGGTATTTTCTTTTTGAAAAAAATATTTCCTCAGTGCAGAGAATGGAACCTAAGATGTTCCACCCACCAGGCGAGCGCTCCACCACCAGCCCAGAGCCCTGTTTATTTTTGTGTTTTGGTTCAGGACAGGGTCTCACTATGCAGCCCAGGCTAGCCTCCAACTCAGTGCTCCTGCTTCAGCCTCCTGAGCTTCGGGGGTGATAGACGGGCAGCACCACAGCCCGCCTCTACCTGCAGTTTTTTGAATATTCTCAATCGTGGTTGGCAACCTCCCTCCGGGCAGGCCTGTCCGCCGTTTTCTCCTGGTTGGGTGGGGCGCTGTACCCACGGCAGGCCCAGGCCAGCTCCAGGGTTTTGTGAATTCAACCCAAAGTGAGTTCCAAAATAGCTGTGAGCGTGTGACCCCAGGCCTGAAGCTGCGGAGGCCCCACCTGCCCTGAGAGAACTCTGCCCTGGGCACCGGGTGGCACAGGGGTGTGTGCCCCCGGGAGCCAGGACACTGGGGCCAAGGCCACTTGGCAGCGAGCCCTGCCCAGGCCCTGCCTGGCTCTGGGGTCCCGGCCAAAGCTCAGTTCCACGTTGTGGCTGGGGGGGGCGACCTCGCCCCAGAGGCCTACAGGCAGAAGACCTACTGAGTGCCAGCAGACAGCGTGGGCACCAGCGGGGGCTGTCACCAACACCTGCTTGCGAAGCTAGCACCCCTCTGCGGAATAACTCTCACGAGGGACAAAGAGGAACCCACAGGAGCCCCGAGCTGAGCCCAGACAGGTCTGCAGGCTCGGGAAGACGGCTGTGAAAAGGCCCGGGGGCCGCCCCGAGGAAGCGCACAGTGCGGGAAGCGCCAAGTGCTGGGGCTGAGGTCCGGGTCTGCTTTTCCCATTTCCTTCCGCGCCTGCTTTTCCCATTTCCTTCCGCGCCCTCCCTCCCCTCCTGACCTGCAGGCAGCCTCTGTGACCCTCCAGGCTCTGGCCGGTGACTTCAGGCAAAGAACCTTCCCACTCATCCCTCCGTTTCCTATCGCCGCGTGACCAGGGGCTTTTAGCCTGGGAGGCATTCAGGAACTGCCCGGTCCCACCGGGAGGTAGACTGAGGCCCGGAAGGCGAGGGGGAGGGGTGCAGAGACTCGGCGGGAGCCAAGTGGAAGGAGTGGACCGGGCAAGCCCAGATAGGAGGGCCCGGGACTGGGCGGGTGGGGACGGGGCCAGGAGAGCAAGCGGCGAGCAGATCGGAGCGGAGCGGGGAGCGGAGCAGAGCGGCGAGCGGAGCGGAGCGGAGCGGAGCAGAGCGGCTCGCTCCCGGGAGGCGGGGCCTGGGCGGGGCGCAGCGCGTGCACACAGCGCCCGGACCGGGACGGGGCGGGGCTGCTGCGCCCCCAGCGGGGCCTAGGGGACCGGCCTAAAGCTCACGTGCGCGCTGAACGCCGGGGTTGGGGCGGGGCCTTGCCGGGGTTGGGGCGGGGCCTTGCGCGAAGAACCAATAGTCGGGGATGGGGCCCGGAGTAGGGGCGGGGCTGGGGAAATTGAGGGGGGGTGGGCGGGACCTGGAGGTGCTGGGGGCGGGGCCTTGAGGGGAAGGGGCGGGGCGGGCCCGGGCGGCCCGGAGCCCCGGAGGCGGTGGCCGACACGCCAGTCCCCTCGCCTGCGGGCCGGAGAGGCGAGATCCCGTCATGGAGCAGTCCCGGAAGGCGGTGGTAGTGACCGGTACGCGGCGGCGGGGACGGGGCGGGCCAGGCGGCTCGAGCAGCCGGGGGCGGAGGGGCCTGGGGCTGGACTTGGCCCAGGTCGCGGAGTTGTCATCGCCCACGGGGGCGCAGCGGCCAGAAAGTGTCCCCGGCCCGGGCGGCCGCGGTGGCCCCGCGCGCGCAGGCCCCGCGCCCCGCCCGCCCGGCGGGGACGAGGCGCCGGCGCCACCCGCCCGGCCGGCTGGCCGGTCGGCCCGCTCCGCTCGGGCCCCAGCCCTGGCCCCCGGGGACAAAGGCCGATCGCGGCGGAGGCGGCGCTGGCCCGGAGCCCGGCCCCGCGCCCGGGCCTCCCGTCCCTGCGGCTGCGCCCCGCGGGGTCCCCGTCCTCACCGGACCTTCCGGGGGCTGTCTGCACGCGACACCCCGTGCCCCCGTCCCTGCCGCCGGGACTTGGCCAACTTCCGCAGGCCTCACTGTCGCCTGCTGTCCCCGGGCCACGAGCGGCCCAACAGGTCCCTGCGCCGAAGGCTGTGCCGGGCGCTGGTGCCGTGATCGGAGCCCTCACCCTGCACCTCGGGACGCTCCACCTCCCAGAGAGACTCTCCGGGCCCTCCTGCTGCCCCCTCCACAGCTCTGACATCCGTGGGCTTCCAGGCCCGGAAGAATGCCCCTCGGAGGTGTTTGTTTATTATAACTTATTTATGTAGCCATACTGGGGGACCCCAGGGCCTCACACAGGACAGGCAGACGCTCGCCACTGAGCTACTGCCCCGCCCATTTTATCTTTTTATTCGGACACAAGGCCTCCAAGTTGGGCAGGCTGGCCTCAGACTTACCATCCTCCTGCCTCAGCCTCCCGAGGAGGAGATGTCAGGCGTGCGGCACTGCCTCTGAGATGCTGATGAGTTAGCCTCAGTGACCCGTTAGGAGGGCTGGCAGCTCGGCCGGCGTCTGGCGCTGTGATCTTGGGCTCTGGCTCCTCATTCTCTGCTGCTGAGCACCAGGTCAGAAAACCCTCTCTGAAGAGCCGGTGAGCGAGGCTAAGGGCCGCAGCCCTCGAGTGGGGACTCTCCGGGCTGGGAAGGGGGTCTGGCGCTTCAGCAGCCCTTGGGCCATCTGTCACCTTGTGCTACCTGTGTGTGCAGAGTTGGGGGCAGCGGGGACAGCCCCACCAAGTCAGGGATGTGTAATTACAGGGCGCTCCTCCGTAACCCTAGCATGCTGGAAGGCTGAGGCAGGAGGATCGTAAATTGGAGCCCAGCTGGGCAACTTAGTGAGACCCTGCCTCACGATAAAAAAAATAGTAAAAAGGGCCTGGGGTGTAGCATAGTACAAAGGCCTTGAGTTTTATCCCCAGTACCTAAAAAGAGAAATAAGTTTGGCCAGGGTGGGTGTAAGAAACTGAGGAACAAAGAGGCCAGGTCTGGTGTGAATCCTTGTCGTCTCACCCTGGAGGCTGAAGCAGGAGGGCTGCCATGAGCTCCAGGCCAGACTGATTTCAAGGCAGCCTGGACTATTTGTAAGACCTTGTGTCAGAAACCAAAAGAAACAGTAACAACAGAAAAGAAATGAGGGAGGAACAGGCCAGTTTGGGGGGCTCCAGGTCAGGAAGGGCCCCTGGGCTTGATCTGAAAGGAGGTTAGGGGGCTCTGGGGCCCCTGGGGGGGTCTCTGGATTCAGGACCAAGTGCCCCCTCCGCCGGAGCTTCGTGCCTGCTTCTCCAGGTGGGGGCAGCGCCCGCTGGGCAGTGTGGCCAGGGCCGTGGGTGACGAGTCGCTTCTCTGTTTGCAGGGTTTGGCCCTTTTGGGGAGCACACTGTGAATGCCAGCTGGATCGCAGTCCAGGTAACCCAGATGTGGGGAGGCGGCCCCAAGCAGGGCTCCCGCTGGCCGTAACCGGCACCCAGGAAAGTCTCATTTGAAACGCTGAGGCCTACCCTGTACCCGGCACCAAGTGTGTGTGTTGAGTTTGTGTCTCGGGTGCCTGAACTCCCGGGCCGTGCCCATGTGGTGGTGATTGCAGGTCCTTCCTTTGGGGGGAAGGGGAGTTTGAGAGGAGTCTCACTTAGAGCCGAGGCGGGTCTCAGACTTTCGGGGATCCTCCTGCTTCAGCCTTCCCGGGGGCGGACGGCCAGGCGTCTGCCAGCACACAGCAGCTTGCAGGATAATCCTGGAGTGCGAGGAGAGGGGTCTCTGACGTTGTAGGAGGGGCGCCGTCACCTCCCTGTCACCTCCCAGCCATCAGGAGAGGGACCCTGCATTTTAAAACATGAGGGCGCCTTTCCGCGTGCCCCAGCCTGTGGGATCTTCCCAGTTTCCTACCAGATGGGCACAGGGTGTGTGGGGGGAGACGGGGAACAATGAATGAGACAGAAATGTTTCTCTTTTATAAAATCAGCTTGGCCGAGGCCGCAGTCAAATGCTATTCATCTGGCCCATTGGCAGGCTGATTTAAAGTGTCCCCACTTCCCCGCCCAGCCTCCTGCGTTTGCTGGGAGACCCAAGTCGGACCCCCATTATGTGACCCTCCTTGCCCCAGGCCTCAGCGCGCCCCGCCTCCGGGTTTTTCCAGTCCCATTGGTGTCGTGGGGAGCGGCGTGAGCGCCGGGTGGGGACCCGCAGATGGGACCCTGTCCCTGCCCGGCCCAAGCGGCAGACAAAAAGAAACAGCGTGTCTCTGCAGACTCCTGTGTCGGGCTTTGTGGAGTTTGAGACAGGAGCCTTCACGGGCCTCAGGCGCACAAAGCGGACCGTCTGAATTCCTGGGCCCCAGACGCCGCATCTGCATGTAAATAGGAGAAAAATCAATTAAACAATCTTTGGAAATCCTCAGAGCTTTGGGGCAGCGGTCGGTGACCAGCGGAGGCCGGCAGCCCTTCATCCACCCTCTGCCCCGTGGCTCCGGCTGTGCGTCTCCTTTTCCTAGACTTTCCGGAAGCTGACAGCACCAGAGGAGTCCCGACTGGGTCTGGGGCGAAAAGATGCTCAGCGGCTGCAATCTAGTCATTCCCTTTAAAACCGGAACACGCTGTGGACCGGGGAGTTGGCTCAGTGGTTCCGGCGCCTGTCTTGCAAGCACAAGGACCCGGGTTCGATCCCCGGTTAACCACATATAATACTGGGTGTGGAAACTCACCCCAGCAGCAACCAGTACCACATACCACAGTGCCGGGCGTGGTGGCTCACGCCTGTCATCCCAGCACTCGGGAGGCAGAGGCAGGAGGATTGTTGTGATGTGAGTTGGAGGCTGAGCTCAGGGCCAGCCTGAACCACAAAGCGAGACCCTGTCTCAAAAAAAAAAAACAAAAAAAAAACAGAACACCCTAGAACAGAGCAGAACGCATTCTGTCTTGGCCTTATAATCCAAGAAGGCCTTTTTCATTTGGTTTTGGTTTTTGGAGGTGCGCTGGCTGTGTAGCCCCGGCTGGCCCCAAACTCGAAGTGATCCTCCTGCCTCAGCTTACACATCTGTCCTTCAAGAAAATACACCTGGACACACGTGCGTTCCTGGTGTCATTCAGAAGTGTGTCACCAGGACACAGGCTGTCAGTCACTTCTGTCCGAAGTGCAGCAGGAGATACTTCCGGCCCTGGACCACCCTGTATGAGGACCTTGCTTCTCTGGGGCGCTGTTCCCCTCTCCCCCATCTCCTGCGCTGGAGCATCTCACCATTGAGAACACCCCCAGCTGGTGGTAGTGCCGCTGAGAGAGGAGCCCAGGACCCCCCGCCCCCCGAGCTGCAGCCCAGCACTTTTTATTTTTTATTTTGAGATCAAGTCTCGCTAAGTCAGTAGTTGCCCAGGCAGGGCTCCAACTGGCAGCCGTCCTGCCTCAGCCTCCCGAGTAGCTGGGACAGCCGGTGTGCCCCTTAGCTCTGTGCCGTGCCCTTTTCATCTGTCTCTCGTGCTGCTTCTCTCTGCCTCTGTCCTGCCTTCCCTTCCTTGGCCTGGAGAACTTGTCCCCATGGTGGGGAGGTGGCGTTGGGGTGGTAGCGCAGGAGTTCCCTTCTGCTTTTCCCAGCACCCCGCTCCCCTGTGTTCGTGGCCGGGGCCCTGTGGGTGGCCCAGCCCAGCTGGGTTCGAGGCCAGGGTGCCCTGGAGCTCAGCGGTCTGTAGCAGTCGTGGTGAGCAGGTCACGAGCGTGAGGACATCCGGGACAGCGTCCACAGCCGTCTGGACAGACCTGCTAAGGATATTATGGGTGGACAAAGGGCCTTTGTGCTGGGTCTGTGAGCCGGTCAGCCGCGCGCCTGGGCCTGGTCAGGTGGCCGCGGTGGGGACTGTGGGTGCAGGGGCTGAGGGGCGGGGCTTGAGGCGCACACGCCCCTCCCCCAGGTCGCTGTCCTGGGGGCGCAAAGCCCAGGAGAGCTCAGCCTGCACCTCCTGCTTCTCCCGCCTCCTCACAGGCTTTCTGGCCCTTGCCTCTCGGCTGCCGACACAAGTTGCCGCGGCCCTTGTCATCCCAGCACTTGTGAGGCTGAGACAGGAGGATCGCCAGGAGTTGGAGGCCATCCTGGGATCCATAGCAAGACCCTGTCTCAAAAATATCAATATAGATGGGCCCGGGCTTAGCTCAGTGGTGCCGCACCGGCCTCAAGAGCACCAGGTCCTGAGTTTGATCCCCGGTACCAAAGGGGAAAAGTAAATAAATAAATACATGTCAATACATAAATTAATAGACAGATGAATGAAGTCACTTCCTTTGTGCCGCCGTCTCGACCCCTCCGCAGCATCGCCGTGGGCAGAGCAGGCAGGGGCTGCAGGGGCCCGAGACGTGGAGATGGAGGCAGAGGGCCCACGGGCAGAGCTCGGCGCTGGGTGGCCTCAGTGGCCCTGGAGAAGGCTGCCGGTCACAGGTCACTCCTCATCGCCTCCTCTGCCCGGACTTGCCGCAGGGCTGGGCGGGCGCGGGGTGCCGGCTCAGCAAGGCCCAGAGGAAGCGCTGCACGGGTGGGGTGGCCCCCTTTCCTCTTTCTTTCTTTTGCATTGCTATTTTGTTTTTGATACTAGGAATGGGCCCCAGGGGTGCTCTACCCCTGCGCTGCACGCCCAGCGCTTTTGATTTCATTTTATTGGTTCTGGAGGTTGAAGCCAGGGCCTTTGGCCCGAGCCGCACTTCCAGCTCTGTCTTAGTGCTTAATTTTCTCCCTGAGTTTCCCAGGTTCTCGCTAAGTTGCCCAGGCTGGGCTCGAACTTGCTGTCTTCCTGCCTCAGGCTTCGAGAGTGCTAAGACTTTTTCTTTTACTTTTTTATGTTTTGAGACAGGGTCTTGCTGTGTACCTGAGGCTGTCCTTGAACTCACTGTGTACCCCAGGCCGGCCTCAAACTCACAGCGATCCCCCTGCCTCAGCCTCCGGAGTACTGGGGTGACAGGCCCACTCGAGATGTTAATACTTACTGTACCTGTCTTGCTCTGCAGATAAAATATTTACCTGCCTCAAATGAGGGTCTACTGCAGATGAGCTCCCGCCCCTAAATACTGAGCTTCATGCTTCCTAACACAGACTCACGCAGAGACCACGGTGGACATTTGGGCGTCCAGCGGGTCCTGTGCTCTGGAGCCATTGCTTGGACTTTGTTCATGATCCGGCAAGTGCCTTTGACAGCACGAGAAGTTTCCAGGTCACACGCCCCCCTGCTATCCCTTGTGTTTTTGAGTTTTGCTTTTTTTTTTTAACTGTAATGGGACCTCGTGCTTGCCAGGCAGTCGCAGTGCCGCCACGCTGTCCCCGAGCCATCCTGTTTTCAGTTCCCTGTCACCTGTGTGCACCTTGGTCTCCTTCAGGTCCCGTGGCTCGGACATATTTGATGCGCGGCTGTGCAGTCCTCGGGAGGCTGAGGCAGGAGGATCAAAAGTTTCACCTCAACCTGGGCAATTCAGCGAGAAAATAAAGTGTCCGGTAGAGAGGCTCTGTGACTGTTGAAGCCCCTCTCCTTTCCTGGAGAGTCTTCCCTGTTGGTCGTTTCCCCAAGTACGAGGGATGGAACCCAGAACCTGCACCCTAAGCTCTCTGAATGTTTTCATTGGGGACAGGGTCTTGCCAAATCGCCAAGTTGCACAGACCAGCCTCAAACTTTCGACCTTCCTGCGTCCGGGTCACAGGTGTGCCACCACGGCCAGCCAGGAACCCCCTCTTCCCTGGCAGGCCAGGGGCTGTCTCTGTCCGTCCTTCTGGCTGATCTGCTGCAGATTTAAAATTCCCACAGCCTGCACGGCGGGCCTGGACTCCGCATGGTGGCTTTGGTTGTGCGGGGCCAGTGAGGGCTGCGAGGCGGGCCAGCAGCCCGGCCGTGGGTCCCGAGCCCCGAGTCCGGCGCGGGCAGACGCTGCTGGTGGCTGTTGCCAGGGCTCCAGCACAGGTGGGCGCTCAGACCACAGCTCCCTGCCTCTCTCTCACTGTGCTAGTCTATAACCTAAGCTTTACTTTCTCTTTTCTGGTGCTGGGCAGAGAACCCAGGGTCCCCCCAGAGCTGCGTCCCCAGCCCTTTATATTCACGTTCACTTTGATACCAAGTTGCCTGGGCTGGGCATGAGCTTGGGGTCCTCCTGCCTCAGCCTCTCAAGTTCCGATTACAGGCCTGTGCCCTCAAACCCAGTTCTTGTCTTAGATACAGGTTTCTGTCCTGGTTTAAGAGACGACCCCTGCCATGGGGGACCTGGGAAATTTTGCGGAGCTCATGAGGGCCAAGGCAGGGGCAGCTGGGATGAGGGAGAGAGGCCAGGATGACTCGGTCCACGGTCCATGACGGGCGAGAGTCCAGTGGCGAGAGTCCAGCGGGCTGCTTCCTCTTTGCTCCCTCGCCTGTTCCCGCTTTGTCCAGAAGGTGGCGCAGTCTGGCCGTGGCACACCAGTGAATGCCTCAAGTTCGATGCTTTTAGTTTTGGTAAAGTCCAGCTTGTATTTTTTTTTACTTCTTTCGTGTAGTGCTAGGGCTAGAACCCAGGACCTCACCCATGCCAGGCAGGTGCTTTTCCACCGAGCTGCACCCCAGCCCCATTTTCTGCCCCCAGATGGAATCTCACAAGGTCACCCAGGCTGGCCTTACTTCCCAGCTCAGGGCGATGCTCCTGCCTCAGCCTCCCAAATGCCAGGATGGCCGGCATGCAGCACCATGCCCAACATGATTGGTCTTAAGACAAAAAGAGCTTAGGAATCATCATCTCAGCCCGATTTCTGTCGCTTATGAGTACCCGGGCCCTGCGTGTGTTACACAGGAGCCCATTCCTCACTGGGTCCTGGCCCAGGGTCGGGAGGCCACATATGGTGCTGGAAGATTCCCCGGCCCTGCGGGCATGACAGGGTGGGAGGCAGGAAATGTAGGCAGGACCTGTGCACGGCGGCTTTGGAAAGTGTCCTACTCCGGAGGACCCATGATATATCTGTCCCTCCTCCTTGTCCATTTGGTTTTACAGCTGGAGGTAGAGCCCAGGGCTTTGCATGTGTGAGGCAGATGCTTTACCACTGAGCTGCACCCCAGCCCTTTTTACACTCCGATTTGAGACAGGAGCTCACTTAAGTTACTGAGCTACCCAGGCTGAACTTAAACTTGAGAGACTCCTGCCTCAGCCTCCTAGATTTCCAAGGTGTGGCACTGCACTGAGCCAAGGACCTATTTCTTTATTTTGAGACAGGATCTCACTTTGTAGTTTAAATTGACCTTGAATTCACTATGAAGCCCAGGCTGGTCTTGAACTCACAGAGATTCTCCTGCTTCAGCCTCCTTAGTGCTTCACTACTTAGTGCTGAACTCACTGTAGCCCAGGCAGTGCTGATGACAGGCAGGTGGTACTGCCCAGCTCCGTGATGCTCTTAAAGCCCTTCACTCCTGATAGTGTCAGAAGCTCTCTGAAGAGTTGGGTGTGTGTGTAAACCAAGCAGTGGACCGAAATGTAATTCTTACGGAGCCAGGCATGGTGGCGCCACCTGTCATCCCAGCACTTGGAAGGCTGCGGCAGGAAGATAGCTATGAGATCCGGGCCAGCTGGGCTACGCCGCGAGGCACTGTGTCCAAGAACTGAGGCTGGAGAATTGGCTCAAGCGGTACCATGGCTCCTTGGAAGCACAAGGGCTGGAGTTCGATCCTGGTACTGCAAAAAAAAAAAAAAATCTATATCTATATCTATATCTAATAGTAACCATGTGGTAACAGTAATGGCCACCACTGCCTTCTGAACGCGCACAGCGTGCCAGGACAGGCTCGGAACTCGCAGTGTGGACCGGCCCCTGGTCCTTTGCTCCTACACACAGGCAGGGCCTCCACCCAGATGGTGCAGAGACAGCCTTGGGCGCCCCCGGACCTGTGCGAGCGGGAGGGGCGTGGGGGGCGCTGCGGTCCAGGACGGGGACTCAGCGCCTGTCACCTCTGCACCCCAGGAGCTGGAGAAGCTGGGGCTGGGGGACCGCGTGGACCTTCACGTGTACGAGATCCCCGTGGAGTACAAGACAGTGCAGAGGCTTATCCCTGCCCTCTGGGAGAAGCACAGCCCGCAGGTGAGTGAGTCTTTCTGTGCAGCACTGGGTCCAAGCCCAGCCTTCACCGCGAGCCCCAGCTCAGACCGGGTCTCACTGCTTCACTGAGCTGCCTTGTTAGATCTTGAACTCAAGATCCTTCTGCCTCAGCCTCCCAAGTGCTGGGGTCAATTGTGCATGGCCGGGCCCAGCTGTTTTTCTTTTTTTTTCTCTCTCTCTGTTTTTCTTGTTTTGGTGTTTGAAATGGTCTGGCGTGTAGTTGAGGCTGGCCTTGAACTCACTGTAGCCCAGGCAGTCTTCCTGCCTCAGCCTCCCGAGTGCTGGGATCGCAGGGGTGCCCCATGCCCGGTCTCCTGTCCTCTCTGGTGTCAGGATGGAGCTCAGGGCCCTGCGTGTGCTCGGCCAGCTCCGTGCCACCGTGCTGCCCTCCAGCCAGCAGTCTCCAGCTGGCCAGAGTCCCACGCCCTCAGAGGTTCCCTCCTCTGTAATCACATGCGTTCCAATCACATGCCCCATGGGGACCGGAGCCAGGAGGGGTCACAGGATGATTGCATCACTCATTTTACACACGGCAGAGTGCACTGCCCCGGCGCTGAGCGCACAGCCCAGCCTCTAGCCTCCACTCAATTTGATTTCATCCGATTTTTTGGAAACAAGGTCTCCCTGTGTGGTAGTCCAGGGTGGCCTTGAACTCACTGTGGTTGCCCAGAGAGATCCTCCTGCCTCAGCCTCCTGAGTGTGGGGAATGACAGGCGGGCAGCATCACTCCCGGCCCAGCCTAAATTCTAAATTTTATGCCCTGGGGGTGAAAGTACACAAAAACAAATGGCAGGTATGGCATTGAATTTGGAGTTTTGCTTTTAAAAAATAGTGTAGCCTGAACATTTAATGTTCTGATTCATTAAAGTTACCTTAAAATTATACTTAAAAACATTATTTTAGGGCCAGGGATTTATCTCAGTGGTTCCGGCGCCTGTCTTGCAAACTCAAGGGCCTGGGTTCAATTCCCAGTAACCACATACTCCAATACTGGGTGTGGAGACTCATGCCCGGCAGCAATCAGCACCACATACCACAGTGCCAGGTGTGGTGGCTCACGCCTGTAATCCCAGCACTTGGGAGGCAGAGGCAGGAGGATTGCTGTGAAGTGAGTTGGAGGCTGAGCTCAGGGCCAGCCTGAACCACAAAAAGCGAGACCCTGTCTCAAAAAACCTAAAAAAAAAAACAAAAAACATTATTTTAGCCAGGTAGACTGACACACTTGGGAGACTGAGGCAGGAGGATCATTGTGCCTTGGGGCTGGCCTGGGCTACACAGTGAGCTCCTGTCTGGTAAAACCAAAAATACATAAATGAATGAAATCATTATTTTCAGGGTAAATAATTTTTCACAGTTAGCATCACAGTTTCATTATTGGCCACACTTTTTTTTTTTTTTTTTTTTTGAGACAGGGTCTCGCTTTGTGGTTCAGGCTGGCCCTGAGCTCAGCCTCAAACTCACATCACAGCAATCCTCCTGCCTCTGCCTCCTGAGGGCTGGGATTACAGGCTGAGCCACTATGGCTGGCACTGTGGTATGTGGTGCTGATTGCTGCTGGGCATGAGTCTCCACACCCAGTATGGTATGTGTTTACCAAGGATCGAACCTGGGCCCTTGTGCTTGCAAGACAGGCGCCGGAACCACTGAGCTAACTCCCCGGGCCACATTTTTTTTTTTTTTTTTTTTAGACAGGGTCTAGCTTTGTGGTTCAGGCTGGCCCTGAACTCACTATGTAGCCCAGGCCAGCCTCGAGCTCATAGCAATTCTCCTGCCTCTGCCTCCCAAGTCCTGGGGTGACAGGCTCGAGCTACCATGCCTGGCAGGCCACACATTTATTTGTGGACTTTTGATTGCTTTTTTTGTTTCAAACCAGAACATATTTATGTATTTATTCATTTATTCAAGAGTCACTATTTTTCCAGGCCAGAGATTGAGCTTAGTGGTTCTAGCATCTGCCTTGCAAATGCAGGGTCCTGAGTTCGATCCCCAGTAACTGCATACAACAGTGCCATGTGTGGTGGCTCACACCTGTCACCCCAGCACTTGGGAGGCAGAGGCAGGACTGCTATGAGTTCGAGGCTGGCCTGGGCTACATAGTGAACTTAGGGCCAGCCTGAACTACAAAGCGAGACCCTGTCTCAAAAAAAAAAAAAAAAAAGAATCACTTCTTTGTTTTTTTGGTGGTACCAGGAATCAAAGTCCCAATCTTGTTCTTGCAAGGCCAGTGCGATGCCACTAAGCTACATCTGTGGCCCAGAAAACCACTTATAAATAACAGTGAAATGACTGTCTTTCTTACACGTTTGTAAACATTACTCTGGATCCCTGAGTGTTATACCTGAATGTTTGGATTTTGCTGTAAGGGGTGTGATTTTTAAAAATGGCAAACACTTAAATAAAAAAAACAGAGCAACCCACTTTTGGGTCCCCCTTCTGTCTCCTCATAGGCAGAAGCTATACCTCAAACTTGTCTTTAAAAAATCGATTACAGGGCCGGGGAGTTTAGCTCAGTGGTTCCGGCGCCTGTCTTGCAAGCGCAAGGACCCGGGTTCGATTCCCCGGTAACCACATAACAATACTGGGTGTGGAGACTCACGCCCAGCAGCAACCAGTACCACATACCACAGTGCCGGGAGTGGTGGCTCACGCCTGTAATCCCAGCACTCGGGAGGCAGAGGAAGGAGGATTGTGATGTGAGTTGGAGGCTGAGCTCAGGGCCAGCCTGAACCACAAAGCGAGACCCTGTCTCAAAAAACCTAAAAAAAAAAAAAAATCGATTACAGCAAAAGACTGATAGCCACGAATCCGCCTCAGACCGGTCCCCATTCCTTCAAACGCTCGTCGTACGTCCCAGCTGCGCCCGCAGCAGCTCTGGAGCCCCCTCCCTGGGTGTGGGTGTCTTTGGCTGCCTAAGTGGCCTGAACTGTCAAACGTGCGTCTCTCGGTCCTGGTGACTTTGGGGAAGAGCCAGTGTCGCCTGGCCAAGGTCCGGTGAGGAGAGTGGAGGGCAGTGCCCTTGCCCTGTCCTTGTGAGCCCGCCTGTCGGCGGGATGGCACATCGCAGAACATTCGCCGTGTTTTTGATGATCCCCCGTAAGCCCTCCCAAAAGGCGACTCCCAGATCTGCTTCAGAAAGGCAGGATTCCTGACAACGTGTCTTTACTGTGCTAACTTTGTAAAAACATAGGGGCTGGGGGTTTAGCTCAGGTGGTACCACGCCTACCTTGCCAGCGCAGGAGCTTGAGTTCCATCCCCAGTACTAAAAAAAAAGAAAAAGCAATTTACAGTGTATTTCAGGCACCGTGTGACCATCTTGAAAATCGTCCCTTCTGAGCTGCCTGGGGCATTTTAACAGCCACATAGTTACTTATTTACCCCCCATGGCTAAACTTTCTCTGCTGTTCTGTGTCACGCAAACCTTCCTTCATACCTTTCTGTTTGCGCGGCAAACCTTTCTGCAACAGTGACTGCAGGGTCTGCTCCAGCCCCGAGAGGTCAAAACCCTACAAAGTCCAGGGAAGGTGCCGCTCTCTCCTTGGCCTGGGGGGACCCGCGGTCCCACCGCAGGCTCTGCTGAGCCCTCCCTGTTGGTCTGCAGCTGGTGGTACATGTCGGGGTATCAGGCATGGCGACCACGGTCACCCTGGAGAAGTGTGGGCACAACAAGGGCTACAAGGGACTGGACAACTGTCGCTTCTGCCCCGGCTCCCAGTGCTGCGTGGAGGACGGGCCCGAGAGCATCGACTCCATCATCGACATGGACGCCGTCTGCAAGAGGGTCACCACCCTGGGGCTGGATGTGTCTGTGACCATCTCGCAGGATGCTGGCAGGTAGGGTGCAGAGAGCCCCCGGGGTGGGCCTCGGCAGGGGTCCCCGCCGCCGCCGCCTGTGGCTGTGTCCAGCCCTCCGTGTCCGTGTTGGCCTTTTGTGGCCGAGGCTCTCTGGGGTCACAGACACACGCCACACTGCCGGTTTCCTGTAACAGCTCCTGCTGGTCATGGTGGCCGCCTGTCATCCCAGCCTGCGGGAGGCCGAGGCAGGCAGACTGCTGAGGGTTCGAGGCCAGCCTGGGCAACATAGTGAGACCTTGTCTCAAAACAAACGATTAAAAGAAAGAAAGAGTAACCACATAACAATACTAGGCGTGGAGACCCACACCCAGCAGCAACCAGTACCACATACCACAGTGCCGGGTGTGGTGGCTCACGCCTGTCATCCCAGCACTCGGGAGGCAGAGGCAGGAGGATTGCTGTGATGTGAGTTTGAGGCTGAGCTCAGGGCCAGCCTAAACCACAAAGCGAGACCCTGTCTCAAAAAACCTAAAAAAAAAAAAGAAAGAAAGATCGACTTTGGCTCATCTTTCCAAAATCCTAGCCTATGATTGATTGCCCCATGTACTGGCATCTCAGTGGGGGTCTCACAGCACAACAACACTGCTCACACCACCACAGCGGCTGGGCAGGGCCTGGCATCCACCCCGGGCCATGCCCCAGTGGCCTCGCTTCCTCCCTGCGGGCCTCACCTCTTAAAGGCCCCACTGCCTTCGAGTGATGCCCCTGGCAGAGGACCGGGCCTTCCGCACACCTTGGGGACATTTAAGACGCAGACCCTCGCTAGTGGTCTCCACACGCAGAGTCTGAGCCCGTCCTGTGTCTCTCCCGCCCACTGCGGCCTAGGTACCTCTGTGATTTCACCTACTACACCTCCCTGTACCAGAGCCACGGCCGCTCGGCTTTCGTCCACGTGCCCCCGCTGGGCAAGCCCTACAACGCAGACCAGCTGGGCCGGGCGCTGCGGGCCATCATCGAGGAGATGCTGGAGGTCTTGGAGCAGTCGGAGGGCAACATCAGCTGCTGCCACAAACACTGAGGGCTCAGGCCGCCTGTGCCCCGCCCCGGACCCACACGGGCACCCACCCCGGAGCCCTGGGAGGACTAGCCCACCGCCACGGATCCGACTTCCTCCTCCTCTGCCTGTCTCCGCAGAAGCCCTGGCTGGCTCAAAGGAGGTGGCCAAAGACTATTTTCTGTTTCCCCGTTGTCCTGGGGGACGCAGCTGCCGTGGCCAGGAGGCCAGCAGGCCTGAGTTGGCACAGGTCTGTGCCCTGTGGTGCCACAACCAGCGCCACCCAGGGCCTGCATGGGCGAGGAGAGCTGCGGGGTCGCCCTGTCCCTGGCGGCTCTGGTTTGAAAGTGACATTGGAACCTGGCTCCTGAAGCCGGAGCCGGAGGAAGGGCAGCCCCGGTGGGAACAGCTCCCGAGGGGCTGTTTTTCGTTTTTTCCTGTTTCTTTCTTCCGTTTTCTGTTGTTTTGTTTTGAGATAAGTTCTCACTCTGTAGCTCAGGCTGGCCTCAAACTCACAGTGATCCTCCTGCCTCAGCCTCCTGAGTGCTGGAACTACAGGTGTGTGCTGCCACGTCTGGCTCTTTTTATTTTATTTTTTTGGAGACAGGGTCTCGCTTTGTAGTTCAGACTGGCCCTGAGCTCACTATGTAGCCCAGGCCAGCCTCCAACTCACCTCACAGCAATCCTCCTGCCTCTGCCTCCCGAGTGCTGGGATGACAGGCGTGAGCCACCCCGCCCGGCACTGTGGGAGGTGGTACCGGGGATCAAACTTGGGACCTTGCGCTTACACCTGGCTCTTTTTGTTTTTCTTCTTTTTACTTTTTTCTCCTCTGTCTCTCTCAGAGCAATAGTACTACTCAGTAATTTATATTCCCTTTGTTTAAATGTTGACTTTCACCAATAACAAGTGTCTTTTGCCTAAGGTGTGGCCTCTTTTGCCTTCTGCCCCCCAAACCGAGCCTCAGATTTACACCTGGGTGTAGAAGCTGGACGCAGGCCCCTCCCACTCAGCCGTGACAGCAGGATGGGGCGCTGGGAGGTCCCCAGGCCCTGTGGGGCGCCGGTCTCGCTGCCTCTGCTTCCTGGCACAGCCCTGCAGCTGAGCCTGGGTTGTCACAGAGGGCAGCGGATGTGGAGGCGGCTTCCCCCGCCGTATTTGGGGACAGCTTTGGGTGGCTCGGCCAAGACCTGGAGTCCAGGGTTTATCGAGCTTCCTGCCGACTTTGGTGACGTCATCGCAGGGCAGCCCACAGCCGGCCTC
>PVIR01035536.1:0-16396 GCA_004026965.1 Petromus typicus | reverse complement strand
AAAGGGGACAATGTTGAGATTGTAACAAAAAAGTAAGGAAACAAATTTTATATATATGGGGGGGGTGGTAGGGTGGGTGGGGCTATGGGAAAAAATGAGAATTAAGTTGTGTCTTATACTGGTACAAATCCCCATTATGGAGTGCAATCATGATGTGTATATTTAATGTACCAATAAAGATAATTAAAAAAAAAAAAACACTTATGCCAGTGAAGAACACTTTATCATTAATTCCCCTAAAGACACTTTGCCATCCAATGGAAAGACATGTTTGTACAGAAATTATGGTGTGTCCTCATTTTAGTCCTCAGATCTGGCACTGTGTGACTCCTGACTCTTCTCCAAAGTCCCCATGCAGGGTAAACAAACTCAGAACACTCAGGCAGCCATGATGTCATGGTCAAAGGCATTCATGAAAGGGATCTTCCAGAACTGCATCAGAAAGTGGTGTGAAAGATGGGGTGTTAGAGGGAGGGAGGAGTTGAGGGATAGTGTTAACAATATGTACTATATTATAAATGTTAAAATTTAAATAATCACTGCATTTTATGATCACACCTTACATCGCATATTTCTTGCAAAAAAAAATAAGTATGAAAACAGGGCATAAGGTGACTTTCCAGTGGAGAAACCTAATAAGTACTACTTTGGGCAGGTCAGGATGGTTAACACCCACAGAGAAAAGTCACGCCAGTAGTAGGTTCCCTTGATCCAGTCTGCTAAGAGGGCTTCTTTACCTATGTGGTTATCTTCTTCAAACGCACACACCCAGTCTAAGCAAGAGGAAAACATCAGATAAGTCCAAAAGGATGAATAATCTATGCACTACTAGATTACTATTCTCTTAAACTTACAAGATCATCAAAAGCAAGGGAAGTCTGTGACAGTCAAGAGCAGCCCAAAGAGATGTGACCACTAAATGTGATTTGGTGTATTGGGTTGGGGCCATGACATTATGGTTAAAAAAAAAATTACAGAAAACCTGAGGAAATTTAAGTAAAGTATGTAATTAATAATGATTTATCAATGCTAGTGCATTAATCATAATCAATGTTCCATACTAAGTGTGTTGTCATTAACTTGGAAGGTCAGAATGTTAAATCTAAAAATACTTGAAAATTAAAAGTTTATTTCTTTGGTGGATAAACTAAAATATATTTAGTATACCTACCCCAAATCAAATTCAGTGATTCTAAATATTTACAATAGAATGCAAGTAACAACTACCAGCAGGGATTATAGTCATTCAAAATATACACCTACTAGAGGATAAAGAAACTAATAAATTATATTTCCAATATCTCTTATTATAGGTATATAATATATACCTCATGTATAACATCATATTTCCTATTTTAATAGGCATACGGTTGCAGGTATTTCTATATATAGCCATACTATCGCTCTACAAAGATGTTTAACACAATGTTTAGTTTTCTTTGTATGCTATAGTTTCTAATTTCTTTTTTGTTGCTGTTGTTTGTTTGTTTTGTTTTGTTTTGAGACAGGGTCTTGCTTTGTAGGTCAGGCTGGCCCTGAGCTCAGCCTCCAACTCACATCATAGCAATCCTCCTGCTTCTGCCTCCCAAGTGCTGGGATTACAGGTGTGAGCCACCACGCCTGGCACTATGGTATTTGGTACTGATTGCTGCTGGGCGTGAGTCTCCACACCAAGTATGGTATGTCGTTACTGGAGGATCAAACCTGGGCCCCTACACTTGCAAGACAGGTGCCGGAACCACTGAGCTAAATCCTCGGCCTTAGTTTCTAATTTCTTTACTTAATTTGGTTATATTTTTAAAATAATGGGCCGACCAAATGATTATTTTTGTGAAGTAAAAACAGGTCAATAAAATTTTTATTTTAAAAATTAGTGAGTATTTGCAATGTACGATGCCTCTCTAAGCTAAGTATACCTCCTTTGATTAAGACAAACAAACAAACAAGCAAACAAACAAAACAAGCTGAGGTGTCATGTTTAAGCAACTGTCACATATTTATGACTTTATTTTCTCCTTAGAGTATAAACTTAGGGATGAACACAAAACAAAACAAAAATAACTTTCACTTCACTGTCACTCCCAATATCTGTTTTGGAGCCCAGCACACCATCCGAACACTTCAGGGACAGAGGGAATTTTGCAGAATATCTGACAAATGTATATATATCCACACAACTTTCAGGAATAAGAATTGATTCTGGCTCATGTTTTCAGAGGTTTTAGTCCGTGGTCCCTTAGCCCCTTTACTGAGGCCTAAGCTGAGGCTGCACACTGTGGCAGGAAGGGGCCGGTAGAACAGGCTGCTCACCTCATGGTGGCCAGAAGAAGAAAATGAAAGAACCTTCCTGGTGGACTTCCTCCTTTTTCTTTGAATCTATCCGGGTCCCTAGTGTATTGAATGGTACAGCTCACATTCAGAGCAGTCTCTTTCTTCCATTTGCTTTCCCACCTGCCAGTCATCTCTGGAAACACCCTCACAGACAAACAGACGGAGGCTTTTCTAAACTCCTAAGGTGTTTCTCAAGGCAATCAAGTTGACAATTCACTTAATCACTACACAGAGTACATCTCTGTGAAATTCTAGACAAGTAACTGCCCCCATTTTTTCTGCATAAAATGAAAAATCTGAGCTAGTGTCACCACTGAGTTTCCTTCTCAATGAATTAGGCAAAATTTCACAAAACAGTAAGTTTAGGGAGATTATGTGCCTTGCCCAACTTCTTTTGCATTTATTTGACAGTGATGGAGGATTGAAATTCACAAAATATCTGCTGTATGGGAATTGGTTAGGAAAGCCTTTCCTGTTAGGTTTTAAATAATTTATTATTGCAGCTAACTTTGTCCTTATAAATTTACAAAGGCCTAAACCACTGAGTGGTTAAAACATGGAAGGATAAAATATGAGGATAATTATTTCATATAACCTTGGGGAAATTATTTTTGTAGTTTGCTATAATGTGTAAAAAGTATCCTGTGTTGTGAAGTGAGCATATTGCTGCAAGTGTGCCATTCCAATCATGCTGTTCTTCTGTGGCCCTGACATTAAGGAAGAAAGATGGGAAAGTCCAGTAAATGGCCCACATATGTCAGAGCTCAACTTCAAAGTCCTTTCCCTGATCCCTGACTGCTAGCTCTCACTCAGCACCATTCTCCAGCCAGCCCATTCCAGGAACACTGACTGCTGGAAAAGTACTGTTCATCAGAAGGAGTCCTTTACAGGTTGTATTCATTTCCTGTTTCTGCTGTCACAAAGTATTTAGTAGCTGAAGACAACACCAATAAATTATCTCGTAATTTCCGAGGTCAGAATGCAACAGTCATACTGAGCCAAAATGCAGGCGTCAGAAGGTCTCTGCTCCTTTCAAGGGGGAACGTTGGGCCAGCTTCCCAGTTTCTAGAGCCCTGTCACCTCCAAAGTCAGTAGCGAAGTGGCTGGCTTCAGATTTCTCTCTCCTTTTGGCACATCTCCTTCTCTGACTTTGAATTCCCCATGGCCCTCCTGTAAGGGACCTTTGGTTACCAGAAGCCACCTAGAACATCCAGGGTGCTCTCATCTGAAGATCTGTAACTTGATCACATCTACAAAGTCTTTTTCTTATAAAACAGCATATCTACCCTGCACACGTCTTCCTCCACCCTTCCAGCACAGCGGGTATGTCTAGCTTTACAGCCACCATTGAATGAAGCACCTTTGGTAGCAGTCCCATCTTGCTGTAGAAAATCCACCACTTTCCATTCTTGAAAACACTCCTCTTTTAGGAAGCCTAAATGCAGGCTCGAGTTTTGCATTACAGCTAGGTAAAGGCGCAGTGCTTTTCCATTCACACAATTTTGTTATATAAGCTTTGGTAGGAGTGTTTTAGATTTAAATCCAGGCTCCACCACCTAATACCTGAGCCACTCAGAGTGAATTTGCTTTCTTTCCGGAGACATGGCATCTGTCACTCAAGCACATTCTCTCCTACCCCCGTACGGCAGCCTACCATCCCTGAGATTTCTGCATGGGCGGTTTGAGAGTGGATATCAGGGTATTTGAAATTATATAGTAAGACTCATAATTGAGTTTCATAAACTTAAAAGAAATAAGTAAGTAGAAAACAAATAAAAGCATATATTTCCATGGGTTTTATTCATGAATAGTCATTTATGTCATTTTCCAAAGGGATAATATGTATTAAAATTCTCTTCTCTAAAGATATTTTCATTACTTATTTCCCAGAATCAGTAATACCAGAATACACACATGCCTTTGAAAAATATCCAGTAAGATGCCCAGGTGATGAAATACTATGCAGATTATAAAATATGATGTTTACAAAGAAGGTTTTATTATTAACCTGCCAGCCCTTCCTTCTTCTTACCCAGCCTGGTGTGTCTCTATGATTCTTTGAAAGTTGGCCAAGTTGTATGTTGCCTGTAGTTTCCAAATGTACTCTTCCTCATTTTTTTCAGTACTATATTTAATTTGTAAAAGGTCAATGCTTAATTAAGAATCTAGTATATTAATAGAGGAAAGTCTATTAAGAATGATTCAAAGTGAATAGTCTACTTCTTAACACATACCTATCTAAACTCCTAACATAAGGCATAAGGCAGAAGGTCATAGTTTGAACACATTTTAGTCATTTGGTCTCTCATTTCTTTATTCTAATTCACTCATTCACATTCCCTCTTCCCAGTGTTCTTTTTCAAATAAGAAATATATCAAGTTACTCATTTCAAAGATTTAAAACAATAAAATGCATGAAGAAAATAGGATGAGAAATTCATGCCCCCACCTTCTCATTCTTCTAAAATAATCATCACAAATTGTGGCTGAGCATCAATTTCCAACTTTCTCAGTAGTGAACAGATGATGGACATCATGCCATGTCCAAACACATATATTTGACATGTATTTAGTGGACTCATAGTAGTCTATTCTATAGATATATCACTGGTTTGGTTTCTTCTAATCAACTTTTGCTCCTGAAGACAGCAAAGGGTTTGTTCCATTGCATTTATAACTTTATACACTTTTATGTGAGAAGGAATTACAAGGACTACAAAGTGTCTCCACAATTCCTCTTAAAAAATCCTTTCCTTAAATTCCATAGCTTCTTGAGTTCTTGACTTGGAGGAGTTATTGGAACATCCAGAAAAGTTATTATTTGGGTTCAGATTATCAAACAAGGAGAGATAATTCCCAAATCACTGCTTTCCTTTTGTTTCATGTTCTTTTGCAATGGTGATTGAAAAAGTCCAGGATCTCCTATCCAAACCAGAAGTGAGACAGAGCTCTAGCTTGCTTTTTTTAATATACCTACTAAAAATAAACTGCTTTTATTATATAAGGAAATACATGTATATCAGTATATATATGTATATGTACATACATATATATGTAAATATAGATACAATAGTGTCACAAATGTGTAAATACTATATCTTTTCTCTGATATGAGAAACTGAAAATGTAAATGAGTTCTAGTGTATGACAGATATTGTAAAGTAGAAAATATTCAAAGGGAAATAGGAGGTAAGGGTAAGTAATGAAGGGAAAGAAAATTATGATGGTTAAAAAAAGACAAACAAATCTTATGTATATAGGTGGTGGGGATTGTAGGATGGGTAGGGGAATGAGAATCAAGTCATGTCATATACTGGTGCAAACTCCCAGTGTTGAGTGTGATCATGATGTGCACATAAAATGTACTTATTTCTCAACTTAAAAAAAAATCTTTAAAAATGTGTCCTATTGCCTGCTTGGATCATTCACTTTCATTAATATTTGCACAAATTTCATTAATTAACAATTTACAGTATATCTGTTAAAATTGAGGTACCAAAATACCATCCTGATTTATACCATTCTGAAATTTGTTCACACAAAAATATTACCAGCTGGAAATCAGAAACGATGCAACACCATGCTTATCAGCAATTTTCCCATTTGGTCTCTGTCTCTGTCTCTCTCTGTCTCTCTCTCATGATATCTGTCTCCCCTCTTGGGTATCTCCCTTGGTTTCTTTTCTGTCTCCTCATTTCTCTCCTAATTTCTCTGTCTCTATCTTGATCTCTGCCTTTCTCTTTCAATCTCTGTCTTTGTCTCTCATTTTCTCTCTCTATGTCTCTGTATGTCTTTCTGTATCTCTTTCTTTTTCTCTCTGTGTATCTCTCTCTGTGTCTCCCTCTTTCTCTTTCTCTCTGTCTCTCTCATTTTCTCTCCTTCTCTCTCTCTCTCTCTCTCTCTCTCTCTCTCTCTCTCTCTCTCTCTTTCTCTCTGGCTAACATTTTTGTCACATTATCTGTCAGTTCTTACAGTCCTACAACTCTGATTAGTTTTTTTTCTCCACTGTTCTCATCCAAGACTTATAATGCCTTTCTAAGTCTCTGTCCCAATGAACTCGTCAACCCCTTCATAACCAAAAGCATTTAAAATTATTCTGTTTCTAGCAACTGCAGTCTGACCAATTAAAGTGAGCCTGTTGTCAAAGACACAGTCCAATGATTCTCACAAGTAGGAAAAGTTGCAGAAAGGAAAAGAAAGTATCCCTTCAGTGGCCAGGGAGAACGTTCAGGTTGCAACAACAGATACAAAAAAGTTCTCCGCAAACAGTTTACCTTCCCAGGTGAAGTAGACAGTTCCAGGGATAACGGTGCTCACCCTTCTAAAGAAGCTGGTCATCAGAAGTCCTTCTGTGAGCTCTTTGTGGGCCATAGAGACCCCATGCCTGAGCTGCAGGTCCTGCGTCTGGACTGTTCCTGAAGGAAACAGTACACTATTTGACTAATATTGCATAACATTTTCATAATCCACGCCCTTTTGTCCTAAGGAAAAACCTGTTTTCCTGATCGAAAGGAAACACTCCAAACAGAGGACTGGGACAGTACAGCTCCTGAGCCAGCTGAATCAGTCTAATGGACAAACCCAGCCTCAGAACACCTGGATGCTGTTTTGACCTCTACTTTGTGCCAGACCTTAGGCTGAGGAGAGGGGACATGAAGATGAACAAATCATTTTCTTGGCTCTCAGGGAGCTAGTAGACTTGTGGGGTCCATGAATGCAAAGCAACCAGCAGTCCCTGTGGAGGGAGGCTGAGGTCACAGAGGGGAAAAATGAAGTATCCAAATGGTAGTGGCAATGCTTCCATATAGTAAAATGGGTGGGATGAGTTTTAAAGCATGAGTAGGAGTTTTCCTGGAGAATGAGAGCTGAACAGTTAGGGCAGTGAGGAGGGTGCTAAAAGCAAAGAGAACACCATATGCAAAACCACAGTTATTGAACAGAATGGATGGTGCATTGGGGACCATCACCAAGTCAAATACTAACAAATGCTAGCAAGCCTACAGGTGAAAAGGAAATCTTCTATACTGTTGCTGGGTGTGTAAACTAGTACAACTACTATGAAAATCAGTATGGAGATTTGTCAAAAAATTAAAACTAGGAATTCCCTTGGATCCAGATATTCTCCTCTTGGATATCTTCACAGAAGAGTTAAAGACACCCTATTACAGTGATGCATGAAAACCCATGCTTATAGCAGCAAAATTCAGAATAGCTAAATCCTGAAAGCCCCTTATATGTCCATTGGAAGATGACAGAATGGAGGAAATATGGTGTCCACACACGATGGAGTACTGTTCCTCTACAGGGATGGATAAACTTGAGTAATTTGTAGGAAAGTAGATGCATGTTGGGACATAAGTTTAAGTGAAATAAATCACAAACTTAAACATTGTATGGTTGCTCTTCTGTGAGAAACCCCAATCATAAGTAAGAGCAAAGTAAATGATAACAGAAAGAAAAGAGATAAAATCCCCCCTTCTCAAATGAGGAGATCAAGAGATGGAGGGTGTGGGGAGTGAAGGGAGTGAATGGGAATCAAAAAGGAATTCAGAACTGTTACGTACATGTACCAATGCCACACAAGGAATGACGTCATGTACTGTCAATACATATTAACACATTTCTTTTAAATTAAAAAGACAATAAAGTATGTGAAAACAAAGAGGAAAGCGGAGATAGAGAAGAAGGAAATGCTTTCTGGTGGATGGACTTAGAATCTACACCATAGTAACTGAATTTTGGTCCCATGATGATTCTGTACTTTTGGTTCCAGCACTCTTCTGTTGTACCAGTCTGCCTGATTCTGTAAGTTAGTGCCGGAATTTAGTATGCTCTTTGTAGCTCTAAGCAAACAATAACAAAGAAAATAGTTTATTGTGCATTTTGTTACTCGATGTGCTAGAAAACTGGTGATCATGAGGGCCAGGGATTTAGCTCAGTGGTTCTGGCCCCTGCCTTGTAAACTCAAGGTCATGGGTTCGGTCCCCAGCTACCACATACAACAATGCTGGGCGTAGTGACTCACACCCACCAGCAATCAGTATCACATACCACAATGCTGGGTGCGTTGCCTCACGCCTGTAATCCTAGCACTTGGAAAGCTGAGGCAGGAGAATTGCTGTGAGTTCAACCTGAACTACAAAACTACAAAATGAGATCCTGTTTCAAAAAAAAGACTTAGCTTGGTGAGGTCAATGATGAACAAATTCCAAATGGCTTAAATAATTAAAGTACGTTAATATTAAAACTGTCATTAATAGGCATAAACATTCCTTTCAGAATTGAAAAAGATATGCAAAATTTTAGTGTCTCAGACATGTCATCTGTCATTGGTGTAAATATCATGCAGGATAAGGACCAAATCAATGACTAACAAGGTTTGCTAAGGAGGAGGTGAGCTTGGGGTTCTCCTATTTAAAAATTCATTCATTTTACAGGATTTTTACACCTTTGTGTGCTGGGAAGCCTCTTGACAGATTGAATTCAGGCCAATATAATAAGTAAAGCACTGCGTTAATAATGTTAATACAAACAAATAATCGGAATAAAGCACATTTCCCTCTGTGATCTAGCAAACATATGGTCTTGTGGTTGAAACTTGGCAAGTTAATTGTCCTAAGAACCCTGAAAGGAAAGTGGAGTGAATTGATAATTTTTATCCTTAGGTCAGATCTCTGTCCTTGATATTTCAGTTTGACAGATGGCAAGTACATGTTATTGTTAACATTGTGAAATTGCATTAATGATTATAATTTGGTCTAGTAATATTGGCCTTATAGTTTTCAGTTGCTTTCATGAGCATCATTTTTGTTTCTAAAGACCTGTTGGATACCTTGGGTGTTGAATGTAGTTACTCTGGTTTGTTTTCCCTCTAATACCGACTAAGAAATGAGGCCTAGAAAAATGATTTGCTTTGCGCAATGTCACATGACCTCAAGTACAACTAATGTTCTGTCTCCAAGTCTGAATATATTTTTACAAGGTCTTAGTGCCTTGGATCCTGTTGTGCTGTCTGTTTTTAGCACATTCTATAGCTTGATGGTCTCCACAAGTTCCTGACCAACTTTCAGAGCACCCATATGTTATTAACATGTTGCACATCCACCTTCTCAGCCATTTCCAGTATCATGACCAAAACAGTAACTTTAAAAAATTAGTTTGTTTCCTTCTACCTTGACTTTTTTTCTCCCACCCACTATTCCTAGGTTCTGTCTCCAGGATCTCTTTGAACTCTTCCTGTATCTTTTAGGAACCTAAAATGTCATGTCAACTTTGTGTGGTTTCTTTGTCCTCAATTTGTCTCTTCTAATTTCTCTTTCCACTATTTCTTTGAAGGTTATAGACTATAGCTCATGAAAAAAGCAATAGTTTAATCTTATGTTTCATACACTGGGCATTTCAGTTTTCTATTTACCTGTAAGAGAAGATTAACTACTGAAAGATATAGGCATAGAGCTAAGTACCTCAAAGCACATAGACAAGGTACAGAGATAGCCTATTTTACATTGGTAAAGAGAACAGTTCAATTTTAACTACCTCGTTTTTTCTTACTAAACCAGCATGAAATGCAAGAAAGGCTATCTATTCAGTTAGGATCAAAATGGGTCTCCTGCAAAAGGTCGGTGTGAAAGAGCTACTTTTCCACAACATAGGTGAGGCAGGTAGCATAAGAATCTAATTCATGATCAAGAGGAAACCAAGGCTCTATTTAAGAAAACAATGCAGAATTCTTAAGGATCAAAGCTGAGGGTAAATTTTACCCAGATGCATAGATCCAGAAATAGTCACTTGTTAGAGCAAGAGAGACAGCAGACAAAAGAAGAGAAGCAGAAAAGCAAGAGAGTATAAGCAACATAAAGAAGATTAAAAAGAGAAGCAGAGTCTAGTTTAATAAAATTAGCATTCCCCAGAGTACACTTTCATCCTCCTCTATTTCTACTACCAGACATGCACATTACCCTCCACCTACACCAAGACAGGCAGATTTCTCCAGTTTTTCTCTGTCCTGTTGCCATGACTTTGCATATTCACTTTTGCTCTATTTGGATGTTTGTTTCTCCTTGGTTGATGTATTAGATAGTTTTCTATTACTGTATCAAAACACCTGAGTCCAGATAATTTGTAAAAAAATTTATTTGTTTCAAGTTTTGGAGGCTGAAAGGAAACAGCATAATGGTAATTGTGGTGCAAGTCTCTTAGCTACATCTCATGATGGATAACCTCCTCACAATGGTTGGAACTTGTGTGCAAAGGAGAGATCATATCACCAGACAAGGAACCAAATAGGCTAGAGGAGCCAGTCTTATTCTTTCATAACAACTTTCTCATGAGAATTAACTAAGAATCTCATATGAACTACCTTCATCCCTTTCAAGGACAATATCTTTAGTTTCTTGAAGTGCTGATCACCCCTTAATATCTCTGCACACTGAAGACCAAGATCACAACACAAAACTTTCTGGGGGACATACTCAAACAATATCTAAATCATGCCAGTCTACTTGAAAAACCCACAAACATGTCCCAAAGCTTGGATTATATATTATTTCCTTCATAAATCTTATGAAGGTATCCTTGATACCTTATCAATCAATTTATTTGAGCATTATGTTCCCAGCAGGGCTGAAACTTAAACCGCACCTCACACCTATGGCATGGGTGCTACTGCTAATTCCATTTTGCTGATGAGGAATTTAAGACATAGAAAGAACATACTTCTCTGAGAAAGACTCAGGATTCAAATCCAGGTAGTTGGTCCAGAGTCTGTTTTATTAGTTATTACACTATGTACATCCAAAGGTAGAGTTAAACTCCCTCCCTGATACCATTACTGTACTTTGCACATCTTAGTAGAATGTCACCAATGATAATATCAGTGATAACCACCAATAGTGATAATATAGTATTAACAATAGTAATGATTTGCTTATGTGCTTTTCTTACCCACTAGAGATTCTAGACGGCAAAGCCAGTGATTTCATTGCCTTCATTCATAGTTGTACACTTTATGAACTTCAAAGAATGTCTGCCTTCTAATTTTATCTCAATTTATGACATGCTACTCATTGAGAATCCAAGTCAAAATGTGGAACTATCTTAGGTTTATCATTTCTTTCTCATTCTCATCACAGCAAAGTTTTACTAATTTTTCCTCATCCAGCCTGATCAAATTTGCCCTTTTCTTTCTATTCCTACTGTCATTACATTTTCAGGCATTTTCTTTTCTGCGTTACATCAGCCACTTGGTGAGTCTTCTTATTTCCTGACTTCCTCACACTCCAATCTATCTTCACAACTATTAATGATTTAGCATGTCACTGTCAAATGTAACTATTTTAAGTACTTAGATATCACACTCATTAGATGTTGCTTCCTCTTCTGGGATAAATTTTTAGTGACTTCTTTGCCTATTGTTAATCATTTAAGACACAACTAAATTAATTTGCTTACTCATTATGTTATGAAAGGAAACTGAGTTGGGCTCCCATGCCACCAAATTACCCACAGTGAAATTTGAGCATTCTCACTTATGTCTTTCTTGATCTTCTATGTGAGTTTGCCTGGAATATACACCTAGTAGCCACTTCAAGATCAGGGTCCATCAGCCAAAAAGTCTAGAGAGGAGAGGGCTGGTGAGAATGACAACTTAGACATGGCTAAGTTTACATTTTGATTTGTTTTCCTACAATTATTCACTTAAGATCACAGATATCTGTTTTTATGAATGATCAGAGCTCCCTGGAGTGTTTTTAACTCAAGGGAATACCTCCGAAGTGTGAAGCACTCAGCTAGCCTCTAAGACTGGAGGAAACATTTTACTTGAGAGGCCTCATGTGTCTCTACTCTTTCTCTTTGGTGTAGGAGTGAAGGTTGGTGTGAGTAATATCAGCTGTCAGTGGACCAACTTAATATGAGGGAATGTCTACACAGTAGCAAAACTGAGGGACCTGGCTACTCTTCTGCCTGTTTTCTGCTTTTCAGGTCTTTGCTTGTATTTGTTTCTAAAGGCCAGGCATTGTTTATCCTACAGGATCAGAGTACATTTAGCTTATTGAGCTTTTGTCCCATTGTTCTACAGACAGTTTTGTGTATCTATGGTTCCCCCTACAGGACAGGAGATTAATTTGTCCTGTCACTCCTTACAAAGGATGTTGAGAGTCTTTTCACATAATAATCCTTTCACGTCTTCCTTGCTTTGAATTATACAGTCATAATATTTACCTATTTTTATATATTATGTTCATTTTCATTTCTGGTGGATTTGTAAGAGTCCCTTGTATTTTCTAGATTAATCCCTTGTTGGTTTTTTAAGTTGCAAATATCTGTCCCCCATATGTTAATGTAACTTATAGAGTGGTTTGTTGAACAGAGGTCTTTCATTGTGATTTGTAAAAACCAATTTTTGCCTTATGGTTTGCATTTTGGAGTTCTTATTTAAGAAAAGCTTCTCATCTAATGAAAAAAATTATTTTCCCCTTGTGCTGTATAGTTTTACTGTGTATGGATGGCATCAATTTGAACTCCAAATTTATTTTTATGCATACGGTGACCCAGTTTTCTCAGGATCATCTATCAAATGACACTTCCCTTTACTCCTATTTGTGACATCACTTATTTAAAATATCAAATCCCCCTCACTTTATTTTCTTTCGTTGTCCACAGGTCTAGACCAGCAGCACACTGTTGACACTATTCTAGAGTAAACTTTCATAGCTAGAAGGGCAAGACCCTTTTCTTTGTTCCCAAAATTTCCTTCAACATCATTCTATAAAATTTTACAATGATTGCTGAAATGTTCAAACATTCTTTATGAAATTTACTACTGAGCTGACTTTTAATTAGTGTTGTATTAGGTTAACAGAATAAGTTAGGGGCAAGTAACAACTTTAAAACTCAGTTTTCTCATCAACATTTACAGTATATGTCTCTATTCTAATATTTATGTTTGTTCTCCAGCAGAGTTAACATTTTTCCCCTCTAAAAAGTCTTGTGTTGGTTATTTGACTTGTAGGGTGATAGAATGGATGATAATCAACTCAGAGCAGTACAGGCAAAGAAAAGGCACCTGAGAATACCCTTCCCTTGCTGAATTCCTCCTGTGTGGGGTTTGTTCTTCCATCATCCAGGAATGGCTCAGGCTCACAGAAGGGGTGGGTCTGTCTTTGTCTGCATCATCTGGACAGGGGTTTCTGACACTATTAAAAATATTCATGTAAGTCACCTTAAAACAAAAACAGAGGTATTTTTGCTCTGATTTTAAAGGTTCCAATCTGCAATCAGGAAGACTTAGTGTTTTTAAGCCCCTGGTAGGGACACGACAGGTGACAATGACAAGAAGCATGCAGCAGAGCAAAATTTCTCACCTCCTCATCAGGAAGAGAGGAGAAAATGAGCAGGACTGGGGTCCGGGTGTCCCTTCAAAAGTACACCCCCAGTCACCTAAGGACTTTCCATTACATTCCACCACTTACAGGTTTCAACTCCTTCCACTAGTGTCTCTTTAGGGACCATTCCTCCAGCATCAGGATCTTTCGGGGACATTTAAGATCCAAATTACTATAGAGGTGAAAAGCCATGTTAGCCTTCGATCTTGTGTAGCACTTTTTATGGGGACCAAATAAACTAACTATATAAAAGCACCTGGAGAACTGTGTCATGAGTAACTGTATCAGCACTAGCATAAGATTATTATTGGTAAGATCCTTTCATTTTCATGCTAAGTATTACAATCAACGTATTTTCTAGATTTAAGACTTCATGTTGAGTAAAAAGTTATGAAATGTATCCCGCATAGACACTGCTGAAGAGGTGACACAACCTGGTAGGTATTTTCCATGTGTATACCTGGAGACCCCATACAGACTTGAGGCAGACTTGGTGACCATGAATACTCAAAAAGCGAATGGTTTCTATAAGCTTTGCAAGTCTACCAATAGCTCTAACTCAGTTTTGCAGAGATACAACTGGTAGTGAAGAATGTCAACCTTGTGGAAATACTGGGCCAAGATTGTGACCACACAGCCCAATGGACCCTCAAAGATATGCTGATTCTGGGGCTGAGGATAATAGTTGGAGATGTGCTTCAAAGGGCATCAAGATGAAAACAAGACACTTTTAAATCTGCTCTTTTTATTGGCCTGGGATTCAGAACTGAGCAAGCCACTGGCCAGCTGCCTAACTATTTTTTAATCCTCAGTTTGCTTATTTACCAAAAGGGTATAATAGTGTCATAAAAGCTGACTTAGAAAGAAATTCAGACATAAGAGAATGAATGGATGGAAATTCACTTGTTTGCAAATCAGGAAAAATGCACTACGTTCATCACTGAGCACCTGCATTACAAGGATTTAATTGTGGAAAGGAGGCCATGGTGTGCTGTAGCCCACGGCATCTTAGGAAATCTTTAAATCTCGATTTTGTCAGGCTGCATAATTGGATGTGGTATTTTATTTTTCAATTACTGATGGATTTCTGACCAGAGGGCCCAAGTCCATTTCTTTAACTTCTTCAGGGCTGAAAACAAGTGTTATAACTATTAAACCACCACATCTTTCTCCCTACCTCCACCAAAGGTAGTTTTGTTTATCCTGCTTTTGAGGTGGGTTAATCACATCAGTTACTCACAGTCTAATTTCCCTCTTCTGCAGCCAACTATTTTAGGCCAGTGGCCAAGCACTATGGTTAAAGAATGGCACAGGTGGAATTTCACTATGATGGTTTTATTCCATTACAGTGAGGTAGGGAGTAGCTTTATCCTGATGATAAAATGCATTATGTTTCCACCAGCAAAAGAAAAAAATGTGAGTCCAATTCAATAAAAAGGCCACCTCAGGTTTCATTATGGTAGAATTTTACTTGGGGAAAGCTTTTCCATATGCAGCAGCCCTTTCCTTGTCCCTTTCCCGGTTCCCACAAAACTGGAATGAATCCACAACCTTTGTAACAGATTAATGATGCGGCATAAGCTTGCCTGTACAACTTAAAAATCACAGGCCACTCCACAAATATTCTCCTGAGTCTGTTGAAAGAGCAGGAGTAGCAGTCTTTATTTTCTAAGCTAAAAATATCCCAATGTCACTGAATTCTTGTCTCCCTTCTGGTTACTTTAAGAAAACAAGCATTGGCAACCTTGTCCGTTTAATGGAAAGAACTGAAAATGGAAGAGTTAACTATGAAGACAATGTGCACAGTATTAGAACAAAAGCTTTCAGTTGGCTTTTGGTTCTAGGAAATGTGACCTCATAAAAATTCTCCCATTCCACTCTCCAAATTTCTTCCACAGAAGTAGGCATGGAAGCAGCATTCCTCCACACAACAATATTTAAACTAATTGTGTGTGTGTGTGTGTGTGTGTGTGTGTGTGTGTGTGTGTGTGTGTGTGTGTGGCTGTCTGTGACGGGGATCAAACTCAGGACCTTCCACTTGTTGGGCAGAAGCAGCATCACTAAGTTGCATTCCTACCTCACTTAAACTAATTTTTAAATAATACGATCCAACCAGAAACTACTCCAGATACACTGAGACACCACATCTTTGACAAAGGAGCCCAAAATCCTCAATGGAGGAAAGATAGCCTCTTTACAAATGGTGCTGGAAAAACTGGGTTTTAACTTGCCAAAGGCTAAAACTAGATCTAACTCTTTCACCTTGTACCAAGCTAAAATCAAAGTGGATAAGAGACCTAAATATTAAAACAGACACTCTAAACCTACTGCAAAACAGGTTAGGTAAAACTCTTGAAGACATTGGCTTAGGGAAAGACTTCATGAACAAAACTTCTATAGCACAGGAAATGGCTGAGGAAATCAACAAATGGGACCTCATTCTTTTAAAAAGCTTCTACACAGCAAAGGAAACCACCAAGAATGCAAACAGGCAACCAACAATGTGGGAAAAAATCTTTACCAGCTGTTCCTCAGATAAAGGGCTATTATCTAGAATATATAAAGAGCTCAAAAAAATCAGCCCACCCAAATTTAAAGACCCAATTCAAAAATGGGCATCTGAAATGAACAGATATTTTTCAGAGGAAGAAGTAAGAGCAGCTAAGAAGCATATGAAGAAA
>PVIR01035535.1:0-16388 GCA_004026965.1 Petromus typicus | reverse complement strand
GTCAGGGAGCAGACCAGGGCTTGGGCTTGAAAATACTTACTTTGGAAGTACCTTACTAGACATCCATACATCTTTTGTATACATGCAAGTATAAGCCAGATCAACAAGAGAGCCTAAAATACTGTTAGGAGTTGCTAAAAGATAAGCTAGCTGTATTTCTTTCTAGAAGGAAATCTTACGTTTTTACATTAAAGTTTTTTTTACACATCCTTCTGGCACTGTTCCAAAACCGCACACCCTATGCCAGGTGCAGTCTTACTAAAGTTTAGAAGAAAAGACTATCTGTTCTAAGAGACAATGCTTCTACTTGTGGAGCTAAAAATAGCTCCTCCCCTTTCTCTGTGCACAGCTTCGGCCGGCAGCTCTGTTCACATTGGTGTGACGACTTTTCAAGTCCATACTCACTTTCCATCTGGGTTTTAGATCCATTTTACTCTTTTGTAGCTCCTTTTCCCTTCCCCATACACCGTCATCATTAACAATGGAGGTGGCAATTGCCAGTTTAGTAAATCTGCAGATGTCATTAAAGTGACATTTGTACTTTTATACAGATTTTTAAAGGATGTCAAGTGATGTGGCTAATGAACTTGAAATTAAAGTAAGACAGAGGTCATCTCTCTTTTTGAGGACAGGAAGGGACATGTTCTCTGTTGTTCTCCCTGAACAGCTTATTTGCTTAGCAAATAGCCAAGAAAGCAGGAGAGGGTGGGTTTCGATGCAGAGCCGGCCCACACGCAGTGGGGGCGGAGCTGGCCGGGAGCTGGATTCTGTCCCTCATGCACTTTGAGGCTGCATATACTCCTGAAACAGAGACAGCAGGAAATGTAGATTTCATAACCCAAATCCCTTCAGTTTCATCAAATGCCAGTAAGCCACTGCAATGGCAGAATAAAGCACATTGATGTGTTTTGACACAATGATCATGCCTGTTTCTCCTTAAAGGGCCAGGCTGGGGAATTCCATCTGTGCTATGGCTGGGCAGGGCTGTCCGGCCCCCAGATGTGCCCCGTGTATGTGAGGGACGAGGACTTCATTGGCCTCTCAGTACTCCTCTGCATGTCAGTGACGTTGTAAACACGACATCTCCTAGCTTGGAGCTGTTTGCATGCAGACAACTTTATGAAGGCATGAGTTGGGGCCTAGAAGGGGATTTTTGCCTGGGAAAGCATTCATGGCTCAGCTGTAGGCTACAAACTGCGGGAAGGAATTCACTTTCGGCATCTGTGTTACTGTGCAGTAGGTCCCTGCTATTTCAGGCTGCACAGCTGGTTGCCAGAGAAGCTGATTTTCTCTCCTTGGGGCCCAGAGGCTTTGGAGCAGTGGTTCTGGAATGACTTGCCAGCTCCTGATGCCTGTCGCCGTTTTGTTTCCTTAACTAGGATATTTCTTGTCACCTGGGTATTTCTCTATCTTAGATTTGTTGGCCAGTGTTTAAACAGCTTTTTTGCTGTTGATATCATTGTTATCATCTGGAATAGACATCACCTTGGGTTCCCGTAAATCAAAAGTCAAGATTGGCCAGCATGGTGGCATGTGCTGAGAGGTAGCTTCTTAGGAAGCTGACGTGAGGACCCTCGAGCCCTGGAGTTTGAGCAACCTGGGCAGCATAGTCCTGATAGGAGAACACACAGTCCTGTCTAGCAGACACATCAAAGACACCACTGTTTTAAAACCACAACAGCAGGAACATGAAACTTAATTCTCCACTTGATTGCTTTAGGACCTTGACATGTGGACTAACAGTGGCCCGGGAGGATTCTATATAGTTAGCTAAAGATTGTCTCCTGAGAGTTTTCAGCAGGCCAGATGCTCTGTCGGGGAGGTGCAGTTGAGAATTTTTCACTGGAAGTATCTGAAAGGTGTCAGCTCATGAACTTGTGAAAGCTGGAGTTTAGCCTTGCTAAACCAAGTGACTCAACCAATTTAATTACATTTTTTCCCTTTACATCTTTTTACTCTGATTTCCACTGGGTCTGTTTCACTCCCGTTCAGACCTACATATGGTGGCTCCAGGTTTATAGTGATTGCTTTACAGTATTTAAAGAAGCAGAGCCTCTCACATCCCCACTCACTGCACTGCCTTGATGAAGGTTGACTGGGCTATGGATCTACCGTGGGCCATGCCCTGGCCCAGGGGGAGGTTCTGTGGTTGATTTGTCCTTATCACAGTCCTGATGGTGGAGCCAGAGCAGAGACAGCTCTCATCCACCCACAGGATGGAGGGTAGGCAGGGCTGGTTACCTGAGGAAACTCCAGACAGGAGGCATGAAGACAAGCCCCGCAGATGTCCAGGGCGGAGAGTGAGGAAGGAGAAGGCACAACTTACTGTCAGCAAAGCCTAGTCACCGACGGTCGTGTGTATCTGCAGAACAAAGGTGGGAACCAGGCTGTCCTCACCACGGCCACCCTGTTCCTCCAGGCTGGACTTTCATTTGCCTTTTCCTCTTTTATTCAGTCCAGACTCGCTCTGCTGAGCCAGTTTCTTCCTTTCTCTTCACTTTTTCAAATGAATTTTGCTAGTGTTAAAAAAAAAACAAAAAACCAAGAAGATGGAAAGACGTAAGTGTGGAGAAAGTTGCGCTCAATGAGCATATTTTGCAAAAGATGGCATCTTTGGACCTTGAAGGACAGGAAGCTTTTGAGCAGTGACGAGGGTAGAGGAGGTAAGGGATCGAGACAGCACACTCAAGGCAGAAGGAGCAAGATGTGGCACAGTGAGACACTCCCCAGGCTGCAGGCTCCGGAAGGTGTGGCGTTTCTGGCTCCTGAAGGCGGAATTGCTGCCCCGTGCTGGTGGGTGTGTATATACTCAAGTATGGAATCGCCAGCTCTCTAATGCGTCTGCATGGACATGTAAGTGCAGTGTGGGGTCAACAGGACCTGAAATCAGTCATCGTGGCATACATCCTAGCTCAGTCACCTGCTGAGTACATGATGTTAGAGATTAACCTAAGATTTGTGGCCTGCACCTTTTTGTCAGTAGGATGGTGGAGATCTGTCTACTATACAGCCCCTTCGGCCTCTTCATGAGCCTTGGCCCATAGCAGCCTCTGGAGGAACAAACTCAGAAACTACTGCCCTGCTTTCTCTCTCCCCTCCCCGTGGAGATAGCCATCTGCTCTAGAAGAGCACTGTGAAAGTGGCTGGCTATCAAGACACGGCTGCAGTCCTACTGCGGGCTGCCTTCCGGCCTGGACTAGGGAGCCCTGCTGGTTGTGCAGGGTGTGAGGTCTCTGCACATCCTTGACTCACTCTGCACCCATCCCCACAGCCCAGTGCCAGGAGCTAGGCTTTGGAGATGGCATGGGTGGTTCTCCTGCCCTCGGTCTAAGTTGAGGTTCTGAGAAACAGGAGCCAACAGGACATGGAGGGAGGGCGGAGGGTCAGAGTCCCTTGCTGTACGGCTGTCTCAGTTCTGGTCGGACTCTGCTCCACCAGCTCCGCTCTTTCTCCTCCTTCCCTCCCTGTCTACCTCCGAAGGCCTGAAGTGCACACAGTACGTCGGCATCCCCAGCCTCTGGCGGGGCACTGTCACACACAGGGCCTTGTCCCCTGCCACGCCTTCGTCACTTACTCTTTGGACTCTGCCGTTGCCTCGTGCAGGGGCCCTGACTCTGCCTGAGCTCAGGCTCCCTGTGGCACCGTCCGTGACTGCGCTCTGAAGAGGGCCAGTGAGTGTCGACTGAGCAGGCGAGGGAGGACAGCCTGGCCCTGAGCGAAAGCTCGTGCGTAAGTGCAGCTAAGGTTTGAATGATTCCTGTCTGGGGAGCCCCGCACCTCCTCCCAAGCACATGTGTGCCCTCCTGCTGGCCGTCCCAGACGATCACAGGTCTGAGAATGAGTGTGATACGCGGAGAAGGTGGGTGTGGACTGTGATGTGGGGCTGCCCTTGGGACTCACTCCTGTACTCTTCGAATTTTTTTTTTTTTTTTAGGTTTTTTTGAGACAGGGTCTCGCTTTGTGGTTCAGGCTGGCCCTGAGCTCACTCTGTAGCTCAGGCGAGCCTGGAACTCTCAGCAATTCTCCTGCCTCTGCCTCCCAGGTGCTGGAATTACAGGCGTGAGCCACCACGCCCGGCCTTATTGTATGTGATGCTGATTGTTGGAACCACTGATCTAAATCCCCGGCCCACCGTTGGGTTTTAAGAAGTTCTCCACACCCTGCATTGTTGTATGTGGTTAGCGTGGATCAAACTCAAGCGCTTCCACTTGCAAGACAGGTGGCAGAACCACCGAGCTAACTCCTGGGCTGTCTGCTGTCTAGTTTTAATTGCACTTCCCTTATAAAACTAGGGCAACCCATTAATTGCCAACAGTAATGCCAAATCCTTTTGAAATGCTAGTTTGCATATATACAAGATTTAAGCTTAAAAAGAAATGTTTAAGATTGTAAAAGTACTGACCAACTATTTAGGAGCCAAGATGATGCAATGGATTTGAACCAAGGCATGGAGAAAGTGAGAAGCAAATTGCTCTGGGATCGTCTGGAGTGTAATTGCCCTGAAGAGAGTATGTTCTGATTTGGAGAGATGTTTAAAAACTCATTTTCTGAAATAACTAAGGCTAATACCATCAATATAATATGTAAAATTCTTTGTAAATGTGATATATTAAATGATAAATGATAATCTTTATAGACACTATTATAAGACAAAAGTATCTCTTACAGGCACCTAAAATTTTTATCGGAAAGAATCTCTTCTAAATGTATGTAAAATACAAGATAAATTATAGACCAGTTAACTCAGACATCTGTGCTAAACAAAAAAGCAGTTTTGGATGAAAAGTTATGTGACTTTTGGGGACAATCTGTGTACATATTTTGGCCTGTAGTTCTATCCTGTGCTACTTTCATTTGTTAAATAGGAAAGTTCAGCTTCTGTTTTCTTACATGTATTGGTTTCCTGTGGTTGCTCTGCCAACTCACCGCACCGTGGTGGCTTAACGCAGCAGAAATCCATTCTCCTGCAGTCCTGGAGGCCAGTAGCCAGAGATGAGAATCCCTCGGCCGTGAGTGAGGAGCTGCAGGCCTGCGCTCTACTCCTGTCGCTCCCGGCTTCCGGTGACTGCTGGCACGCCTTCACTTGTGTGCTGTTCACACTCGCTCTCCAGGCTGGCATGGCGAAGCCTCTCTGCTCTACCTTTAACCACTTTCCATCTGTGTTTCTGATCTTCTTTTGCCCACATCTTGTAAGGCTTTACAGGACTGCATTTAAGGCCCAGCTTTCAGTCTGGGATCCTTAATTCAATCACACCACAGAGACACTTTTTCTGTGTGAGGCACATGTGTAGGCTGTAGGTGAGGGTGTGAATAACGGGCATTTTTGAGATGATCACAGTAGGAAATATTAGGTTCAGTAGGGTAGCAAACGCGAACGACTAGAAGTTGCAAGCCAGAATTTGTGTTAGCGTCTGTCAAGGTATTCCTGTGAAAGTCATTTATTGAAGGCTCACTTTCTTTGTAAAATTGGTGTTGGGTTTAAGGAAATCATCACTACGTTCTTTTCATTATAGAATCTGTAACAGGCAGAGGCAGGCCATTCTGCCAGTGTATTTCTCAGTTTTTCTGTAACGCTGGAGAGGAGGAGAGCACCCTGCTTTGTGGTGGGTCAGAGTTTCCAGCACAGTACGCTGCAGACAAAGGAGGAAGCCGGCTGGGGCTCTGGTCAAGTGAGCTGTAGGACTTAGAGACGTGACCTTCATTCCGGCTCAGAGGTCACAAACAACGTTCTGACTCTGAATTCTGTTGCTCCAAGAATTTGACTTGGGTAAATCCTGACCTCTAGAAAGACTGTAACTTTCATTGTGCATTCACAAACTGTCATTGCGCCTGGGAGGAGAGGCCAGGCAACAGGCTTTCCTAGCCCTGGCCACGGCACATGGAACTAATAAAATGCCACAAATTAGCCTCGGAGTTTGAGTTGCCTGTAAGACTTATGGTGAAAGAATTCAGCATTTTAGAGATTTGTTTAATTGATGATCAGACCTCACAAACATTGAAGACATGTTATGAGCAGATAGCACGAAACGATATCTGAATTAGTGTCATTTGCTTTTTCCAATTTCGCAGTGGAATAAGGTCCTACTCAGCACATCAAAGTTGAGCGCTTCCCTGTGTCGGGCTTGTGATCGGTGCCTGGACAGAAGGATGAGAAGGGCCCTTGACTGAAAGGACCTTAACGTTGAAAAGAGGAGACAAACACCAAGCAAAACTCGTGGAAATAAATAGGACTCTAACGTTTATGACATGCTCCCTCTCATCGATACAGTCGCTGCATCAAAAAGGGCATTTGAGAGAAATCACGGAGTCTTTCCTAGGGCAGCCTGCACAAGAGCATGGGTTTGTGCCCAGAGCCGTGGATGCAGAGGCCCCACGGTGACTGCCAGGCTGCACCTGGGTGTGGGGTCCCCGTCACACTTTGAGGTACAACATGCTTCTCTCTCCTGCCGGGCATCTTCAAGGGGTCATTTCTCACTCTGATCACGTGGCTCCTAAGCTCACTTTTATTGGTTCTTTGCACATTTCTGCGATGTGGAAGTTTTAAAAGGAGCTCTCAAGCCATCTCAGGGGCTGATGGCACAGATTTGACATCTCATTCTGGTAAGAGTTTGAGTCCACTTTTGAAAAGTGAAAGCGTATACTCAGTAAATTCCTGAAACCGACAAGAACCCTTTGGCTGTTATTCAAAAATGTCTAATACCATGAACCAAAGTAGTGAGTTATTTCCGCACTCCACACGCAAGCCTCCGCCCTACAAAGTAGAGTGCTAAAACTGTATTTTACCGCCGGGTACAAAACTATTCCCCCACGAAGATAATCTGAGATAACTTGATAACGATGGTGGATTGGAACTCTGTGCTGTACAAATCTATTGAAATCTGCTATGTTTTGAGAAATTTTTTAACTGGTCACATTTTATATACAATAAACTTTTAATGTATGATTTTAAAATTAAACTTCATATACGGTTAACCATGGTATCAGTAAACACAGCTATTTCCTCTTATATTAACATGGTTATATTAAGAGTGAACTCACTTTTAAGTTTTTTGCCCTTAAAGTGTAGTCACTTTTTCATATAAACAATATATTTTTTATGTGGGCAGAGCCAGAAAAAGCTAGTTTTCATCAGATATTTTATAGTTCCTGTATGTAAACACAAGCAGAAAAGTTGGCTTTCCTCCTGGTTTAAGTAAATAAAACACTCTTGCTTCTATGTGCTTTTAAACCCTATTTGTATGCCATATAATTCAAATTAATCATTCAAAAAAATGAGACATTTTCTTTTTCTGGTCTTATATTTTGATTTAATGGCAGAAAATAAGAGAGATATTTTTCCCCTTTTGGAATAAGTGGTCAGTTTTGGAGGCTTTTCCTGAAGTCACCAACTAGCAACAAAGTTAGCGAATCAAGGCGTGACCTATTTGGCACCTCACCTTACTCAAGAGCCAGGGCCGCGAGCAGATTGCAGGCAGTTTACATGGCAACAGCGGCTGTGCGACTGTGCAGTTCTGTTTAAAGTGGCTGCAAACAGCATCTCATCTCAGAGAGTGGCGTTTCCACCCATCGCGGTTCACATGCATCTCTTAGCCGTCAGAGCAGGAAATAATCTTCCTTCTGCCTGGAACTGACCAGCCTCACTTTAGAAACCGTAAAGTAAATACGTCTAATCTTTCCCAGTTTCAGTGACCAGTCAAAGGCACATGTCATCTACTTTTAAGAGCCAAACAGCTGTTCCATTTCCCAATTAGAGGAGAGCACTATAAATGATAGTCCTAAACAAATATATAATATCATCTCTGATAAGGACAATGTAAATATTTATGGCAATTAGGAAACAAACGTACACATATTTGAATGTTACCCAGAAGCTGAAGCGTATGCATTGTAAGCCTCTGCTAGAAAACAGCTCTTTTTTTTTTTTGAGACAGGGTCTTGCTTTGTGGTTCAGGCTGGTCCTGAGCTCAGCCTCAAACTCACATCACAATCCTCCTGCCTCTGCCTCCCGAGTGCTGGGATGACAGGCGTGAACCACCACGCCCGGCACTGTGGTATGTGGTACTGGTTGCTGCTGGGTGTGAGTCTCCACACCCTGTATGGTATGTGGTTACCAGGGAATTGAACCCCGGCCTTTGCGCTTCCAAGACAGGCGCCAGAACCACTGAGCTAAATCCCCAGTCCTAGAAAACAGCTCTTCAGTTGGCTTTGGCTGCCTTGCGTCCCGCGGCCTGTGGCTCTGGCAGGGCAGTGAGAGGGAGGCCTCGTGCAGAGCCTCCTTCAGCGACTTGCTTCCAGAAACGCAGCCCACCTATTTTCAGTTCCCGAGCAGGACGCGCTTGGACGTCCTCTGTCCACCATGCTATGGTGAATGTGCGCCAAGGGTCTGCATAAGAGAAGGATATGGTGGAGGCTTGGGCAGGATGCCTTTCTAGCCTGCCCATTTCCATTTTCACATGCCGGCTAAGTGCAGTGAATCAAAGCATTGCTTTCAGTGTGAGAACATTTTCCGTCAGGTGAAGCTTTCTCCCTCTGTGAGACACATGGCAAGAAAAATAAAGACTGCACTGCGTCACAGCACTCCACCAATCCTGTGCGAGTGCTGGCTTCACTTAGGCTGCGCTGACTTGAGCCTTGTTGCCTCCTCCTAAAGTGATAGCAGTACACTCCGTTCTAACTGCCTTATTCTATTCTGTAGACAATGGTTTGGATAACTGTAAGCTCCCCTTTAAGTCATGTTTTCTTTTGATCAACTGGTCATTTTTGTGGAAGGAAATATAAAATGTAACTCCTCTGTCTGACAGCTAGGTTTTCGTGTGTATGTCTTTATGCATGCATGTTTGTATACACACATACAGATTACATAGAGACACACCACAGGGTACTCATGGCTCTTGTTACGTGATCTTATTATAGAGAGCACAATTCCTATGTTATTTGGTGCTTTGTGAAGAAATGTTTTTAATGCTACGTACTATTGTATGGGTGAACACTGGAATAGTTGTAACTTTCATGGGATATTTAGATAGTTTATAATACAAGTGATCTCTTAGGAAAATGTCTGTCCCTGCTCTCAGTCTCTCAAAGTCTTTCATCTCTCATGGTAAACCCAATACTAAGACTGTAAAGATAAGAAGTAGCAGTTTTGAATCCCTCCTCCTAGCTGCTAGCCAGCCTTGGTCTTTGAAGATTTTTCACGTTGAGAGGATCCTTGTTCCCTTATTTGCCCAATGGAGCCCGTATTCCTATCCTTCATGCTCCTTTCTGAAGAGATATCCAAGTATCAGTCGTGTCTGCCAAACAAGAGGCTCCTAGTAAGAATCAGCCTCTCCTTCCCTGATCTCTCTTCTCTAGCCCAGGAGTCGATGATCAGATTGCTCACTGACTGTAGGAACGCCAGGAATGGTGTGCAGAGTTCTGTATCTTCAGTGTTTTGTGGTGGAGAAACTGTCACAAGTATAAGGAATTCCACGACTTTCCTCCCTGGCGCGAGACTTTCCATCTCACCCTAAAATAACAGGCCGGGTGATTTGCTGGTCTCTAATGTTGCCCCATGACTTCTGATTTGCTGTTTAGTATCTTCCTCATCTGTTGGTGAACCACTGCTGAGCAATGAGCAGCTGAGCAGATGAGGTTGGGTGTGTTGCACATGGTGTGGCCGTGGACTAAGGTAGCCTAAGACACTGCGTCTCTGAAATTCCAAATTCACCCGCCATGTGTCTGACATACAGCAGGTACTCAGTAAATGTTACTTGGTGCTTTTACTATCACTTGCAAGAGAAATCTTTTAGAAAACACATCCATCTGAACAAACAAGCTTGACTATAGGAGACATGATGTATATGATCCCCCCATACGTGGCCAAATGCTGAAAACACTTCCAGTTACTTGTATAGATTATAAACAGGTAAAACAAACAAGAGATTATAATTTCTTTTGTATCATAAAGACGCATGGGGAAGAGGAGTTTGGCAAGAGGAAAACACAGGCTTAACACTTTAAAATAGGATGATGTCCATCTGTCTTGAATAACTGACCGCGAACGGACTAACAAAAAGGGAACTGCTGAGTTTTCCTCCAGCCCGGGGTTCTCTGATCTCACAGACGGTCCCTGCCAAAGGTTTCCAGAGCACGTGAGCTCTCGGCCTTCCTGCCGCAGCGCTGTGCAGCGTGGTGGGGAAGCCCGTCTCCACATGGACTCACGGGAGCCACTCCCTCAGGCCACGCGGTCGGCCAGCTCTGCCCCGGGTGTGGCACAGGGAGAGAGGAGGAGGGCAGTGGGCTCAGTGCTACAGTCTGTGGCCTGCAGGCTGCAGGCAGAAACACCTCAGCAGGAGGCTGTGGCCGAGGGAAAGTGCCGCCTTGTGTACCCAAGGAGGAGACTGGGAGAGGAAGTGGCCGGGGACGGTGGCAGCCCCACAGATACCCGCGTGGCCCCACGGACAAGAGAAATGTACTTCACTTATCACCTGGGCACTCCTGCCAGTCAGGTTGATCAAGCCGGGCACGCCTTTGTATCTTTTCACTCGTAGTAGCAGCACTCTGGAATCAGTCTACAAAGCAACAACAGTAAAAAAAGATTTTGCTTTCTTTTGAGTAGGTGCTTTTGGAGGTATCTGGACATGCTTAATTCAAATTGTCAGAAATGAGTAATCAGGAAAATTAGCCTGTATTCACTTTGTCTGAGTTTGACATGGGGAAATCAGTGTTCTTTAAATTCCCAATTTATTTCGAGCCAGTTTTCAGTAGCAGGACTGAGGACCTCGCTGTGTGTTGGAAGCATGACTGTGTTGTGCAGCCTGCAGCTGCAAAGGCCAGACCAGCGGCAACACTTGAGTCTTGGCACCGCTTCCTCTGTTCCATGATCGCTGGCACCTAGGTCAGTTGCAAAATCTTTCCCAGTATGCTCTTGCCAACTGTGGCTAGTTAGGGGTTGTAGTCCCAAGGAGTCGTGCCTTCCTGCGTCCGTGTCCTTGCAGTCTCCCCCCCGGGGGGTTCTGGTTGTCTGAGCAGCTTTGGTCCACGTGATGCCAGCAGAGCCCTTGTGAATGCAGGCATCTCAGGTTACTGCTCCCACGGAGAGGCCGGGATATCCCTCAGAGATCTGTGAGCTCAGCTAAAACCTCCGTGCAGTGCCACACACAGGGCAAGGCCGTCTGGGAGCAGGTCTGAGAGTTGCATGGCACAGGCAGGGCCATGGGACACCTCCAGAGGAGCCACCAGGCTGACCGAGACCAGGGGGCTGTCCCAGGGTGATGGTAGAATGAAAAGGGCATTGTGGGCTTTGGAGGCGGCCATAGCCAAGACACCCTACCCCTTCAGTCGGCTTTGCCCTCGAGCTTCTAAGAGGTCGAGAAGTGTGAAGGTGAGGCCAGGAGAGGCGGTACCGGACGTGGCTGGGGTGGCTCTCCCTGCCTTGGTCTGCTGTCAGTTAGCTCTTGTTGGAAGGCTGAGCTGGGTTCTCCCAGGCTGTGGAGCTGGAAGAATGCTAAGGACAGAGAGATAAAACCTGCCTTCCTGCCTCAGGCTCTGTTTCCTCAAAAATTTCTTGGAGAAGTCAGACCTTCCATCTGAGTCACACAGTTTAACACCAGGGAATTGTCTTTGAAAGGAGAGCCGCTGATCCACAGGTGTGGCATTACACATCCAGGCTGGGTCACACACTGTCCGTCCTCCTCACACTGGGGATATGATCCGCTGCCCTGGGCACAGACAGCAGTGCAGCTTTACTAGAGCGAGTTTTGAGGTTCCCCCACGCAGCCTACATGGAAGTAGCTCCACACTGATGCAAATTCCTCTTTTCTAACCTCCACACTTGAATCTGAAGCTTACAGTATCTTTTAAAACTTTGACCTAAGCAATGACTCAAATATAAACAACTCAGTATAAACATGCAACAAAATAAGATTTTTAAAACGACATTTCTAGGTTTTTAATTTTTTATCTTTAAATTTTTTTTTCGAGACAGGGTCTCGCTTTTGTGGTTCAGGCTGGCCCCGAGCTCAGCCTCAAACTCACATCACAATCCTCCTGCCTCTGCCTCCCGAGTGCTGGGATTGCAGGCGTGAGCCACCACGCCCGGCACTGTGGTATGTGGTACTGGTTGCTGCTGGGTGTGGGTCTCCACACCCAGTATTGTTATGTGGTTACCGGGAAATCGAACCTGGGTCCTTGCGCTTGCGAGACAGGCCCCAGAACCACTGAGCTAACTCCCCGGCCCTTATCTTTAAATTTTAATGTGCTTTGCAACAAAGTTTAAGGAATAGTATGTAGTGTGCTCATCTGATAAAGAAGAGTTTATCTTGCAGTGCCACATATCAAATGGCCCTGAGTTTCTTCACAGTTCTGTTCTAGGAAGAATGAAAGAGCAGAGCTGGGAGAGTCCCCCTATCTCCATGCTGGCCGCCATGTGATAAAGGACAGTCTGGAATTAGGAACCTGTCGTTTGTGGATAACCACGGCTGTCGGATTGTTCGAAAGAGCAGTCCTAGCATTATGCAGACAGACACGCATGGTAACAGAAGTGAGCACACTTCCCAAGAGCTTCCATGGCGGGCTGAGTCCTGAATGGATTTCAGGAAAGTAGACTCAGCAGGCTCTGGAATGCTGTGCGCCAGAACAAAGTTAAACACGTTAGCAAGTTTATAGCCTTCATCGGAAGGTGTTCTCCCCATGCAGCTCTGGTGACCTGGGCACAAGTGCTAGAGACGTATGGCTCTCGGCGCTCCGTGTACCCGGGTCACCCCAGCAACTCTCAGGCCATCTCCTCTGCACAGTGGAGACTCCCATGCCCACCCTGCAATCTGTGTGGGGTCACTTAGGCCGGATCCCTTTCCTTTCTCAGGATGACAGCAACATGAGTCCTCTGGATCTTTACGGAAAGGAAACTGCATGTGGATTTGATCACTTTCCGTCCGTTACTTTTGCTGAGCGCATCAGCACACTCGTGGACAGGGGTGGGACGTGCAGACTCGGAAGGGGGTGAGAGAGCTCACGTTGCACCCAGGCCTGTACTTCGGGAAGCTGAGGGCTGTGAGTGTGAAATGGCTTCTGGATGTCTGGGTCCTCTAGGTGCTGGTACAGTTGCTGAACATGCTATAGAAGTAGACAAGTTTGTATCTTTTCCTTTAGAGCTGGGATAGCCATGAAGACTACCGCTAAATTCCAGGTCTAAAAATAATTATTACCAATTAGCATGAGACATTGCTAAGTATTCATTAAAGATGAGAATAAATGGTTATAAGCACTCACCTACATCTTGCACACAGCGCACAGAAAACTGTAGCGATCATTCCTCTCTGTTTTGGGTGTAATGACGGCGGAGTGGATGATGGGATTCTGGGCCCTTTGTCGGCCTGCTGGCAGGAAGGAGACTCTTCCACTCTGAACTATGCCGGAGCAGAGACCACCAGTCAATCACTGCATTCTCCCCCAGTGATTCTTGTTAGAGTCTTAGAACTCCTGTGAAGGTGCCACTATCCACTACCAGACTGGCTCCCGATACAGTTCACCTGTTTTCAAGGTCAGGACAGTCACAGTGCTCCAGCCCACCTGTGACAGCCTCTTGCAGCGCTTTGAGCATCATGTGGCACCTGTGCGCACACTAAAGACATAAATCAGCTCGGCACCCACAGGATAATTGCAAGAGTGCAGCGAGGGGAGAATTAGCGGTTGAGGATTAGGCTGTGCACCTAAAATCCCAAGGCTTTGTGTACCATCTGTTAGGGTGGCTGAGAGCAGGGGCTCTAAGGACCAGGGTTGTGCAGGGCTGGACAGAGGTCTCAGCTCCTAGGAGCTCCCCTCAAGGGTAACATCACAGCACCAGTAGAGGCTCTGGGCCACCTGGGCCAGAACTGGAGTCATGTTCTACTTACAGCTTCCAGGGCAGTGGCACTGATGGCGGCGTCTGCAATGACTTCAGACCAGCATCTCCCCCTGGGCCTTGGTTCTGGATCTTTGTGGCGTGCCAGGCTCCAAACTTGGCTCTGCATGAATAATACGGGTTGTGGCGGATAGCCAGAAGCTTCTCCAGCACCCAGACCCCGTCCTCGGCTCTCAGATGGGCTCCAGTTATGGTAGGCAAACTTGTGGAGAACATAGGCTCTGAGATGACTCACCAGCCTCCCTCAAGAGAGGGAGGGAGAAAGTCCAGAGGGAAAAGATGAATATTTGTCTGCTGTGAAGTCAGGAGACCTTAAAATAATCATCAAAATATACTCACTTGCAAGAAAATTAGAGCTGAATCAACTCTCATTGGACCTGCATGACCCTGGTGAATGGTTCATCAGCTTAGTTGGCTGCACCTGAATTCCATGAACGTGTCTACTTCTCAGCACGCAGCAGAGCTGTTGCATTTACTGTAACTGCACAGGGCCAGCCTTCTCGGGTGTGGACACAGTGCTGGGTGGATTTGGAAGAGGGCCTTCCATTTGAATGTCAGTGTGCAGCCTGGGATTCCAAATATCCAAGAAAGCTGTGAGGATAAGATAAAGGTGTGAGGGCAGCTCTGATGAACCAGGACTTTGGGGAGTGGATGTTGAGTGTAGTTGAGGAGGCTTAATCTTTGAATTCAGGAGTAGGTTTTGGTAGTTTTCTGGAAAGGGGTGGGGCTTCAACTCACCACCGTGTCTGCCAGACCGATGTTCTGCTCAGCTGCCTCCCAGCTCTGGATTGATTCTCCTCCATACTCTTGGCCATCCAAACATACTTACCTACAAACTAAACTGGCCAGTTCAGAGAACTTTGAAACCTTTGACTTACAGGCTTCCTATAAGTGAATTCCAACTCTTAAAAATATATACTCTGGTTTTTAAACAATGATAAATTGTCCAGCAGGGATGGGTTGTTTTCCTGTTTGTCTCTTCTGCATATTCTTCTTATCCCATCAACAAGAAGATGTGCTTCTGAGATCTCAGGACCTCAGCAAATTCATTAGCTATAGAGTGAGAGCCAAATGGGAACAAAATTGAAAATGCGTAGTAAGCAGTAGGGCCGAGGCACTGATCAATAAGCGTGCGTGTCTACTGCGGAAAGGGGGCATCCCGAGGAAGGGAGCTACTTAGTTCCTGGAGCAGGAAGAGGTTTGAGACTCAAACAGCAGCCAGAGAAGCTGAGCTGGTGGAGGAGCTCTTGGAGGGCTCCACAGTGGCTCAGGCAGAAGCTCAGAAATACTTAGTGTCTTAATAACCCACGTGGCTCTACTAATAGAATACACCAAGATGAGAAATAAGTTTTAAATTTCACCCAAGAACCTTTCTCATTGGAATTTTGCTAGATTTCAAGGCTTAGTGCATATTATGAACCCCAGAAGTAATTAACTTGGTAGTTAGGTGAACCTAGTTTGATTGGACACATTTCTGTGTAGCTCGCCATTCAAAATCTCAGTAGAACACAAAAAACTTACAGCTTAATAATTTTTATTTTTATACCTGACAGATGATAGGCTCACAATACTAGCCTCTGAGTTAGAGATTGTACGTGATGACACCACACCTTCCATTTCTGCTAAGTGCTTTAGAAAAGAAAAACACCCATTGATTCATTCTGTCGTCACTAGTACTATAGGGTTTACCAGGAACTCAGATAGGATAAGGGAAGTGTGGTGAGAGGTGAGCTTGGGCCAAGGAGATCTGAAGTGCACTGCAGGATGTAGTCACATTTGTCGTAATCCATTAGCAGTTTCCGTAGTGTAGTGGTTATCACGTTTACCTCTCAGATTAGTCATAACCCAAACGGCCTAAGTGACCATGCCTTCATTGTGCTGCAAGGGTTGAGAGATAGGTTACTTACTTTAGTGTTACTCAATAAGGAAACCTTTATTTTTATTTTTATTTTTTTAGCTTTTGAGACGGGGTCTCGCTTTGTAGCTTAGCTTGGCCCTGGACTCACTATGTAGTCCAGGCTAGCCTCGAACTTGTAGCAATCCTCCTGCCTTTGCCTCCTGAGGGCTGAGATTACAGACGTGAGTCACCACCCTGGCAGGAAACCTTCTTTAAACAGGCATAGTAGAGGTACAGTAAAACCTTGCTTTGCGACCATAATTTGTAACAAGCTTGTAATCCAAAGCACTTGTATATCAAAGCAAATTTCCCCATAAGAAATAATGGAAACTCAGATGACTCATTTCATAACCAAAAAGTATTCATATAAAAATGATTACAAGATTTAGCTATTACAAATTGTGCTGTTATAAACCTGGGTGTGCACATATTGATTTAGTATCGTGCTTTGAACTCTTTTGGGGCATATACCAAGGAGGGAAATAGCTGAGTCAAATGAAATCTCTGGTTTTAGTTTTTGAGGAATCTTGTTTTAATTTGTATTTCTCAAGTGACAACTGATGTTGAACATTTCATTTCATATATTTAATTGCTGTTTGTAGTTCTTCATCT
>PVIR01035534.1:0-16397 GCA_004026965.1 Petromus typicus | reverse complement strand
TACTGGGCGTGGAGACCCACACCCAGCAGCAACCAGTACCACATACCACAGTGCCGGGCGTGGTGGCTCACGCCTGTAATCCCAGCACTCGGGAGGCAGAGGCAGGAGGATTGTGATGTGAGTTTGAGGCTGAGCTCAGGGCCAGCCTGAACCACAAAGCGAGACCCTGTCTCAAAAAACCTAAAAAAAAAAAAAAAAGACTGGTAACAGACCTGAGGAACAGAGGAGTAGATTAGAAGATTCAGAAACAACTCCAGATACACTGAGTCAACTCATCTTTGACAAAGGAGCCAAAATCCCTCAGTGGAAGAAAGACAGCCTCTTTAACAAATGGTGCTGGAAAATTTGGGCTTTAATCTGCCAAACACTAAAGCTACACCTCTTTCTTTCATTATGTACCAAGCTAAAACCTAAGTGGATTAGAGACCTAAATATTAAAACAGAAACACTAAACCTGCTGCAAAATATGTCAGCTAAAACTCTTGAAGACATTGGCTGAGGGGAAGACTTCCAGAATAAAACCTCTATAGCGTGAGAATTGGCAGAAGAAATCAACAAATGGGATCTCATTCTATTTAAAAGCTTCTGTACAGCAAAGGAAACCACCACAGAGTGAAAAGGCAACCAACAATATGGGAAAGAATCTTTACCAGCTGTTCCTCAGACAAAGGGTTACAATCTAAAATATATAAGGAACTTGAAAAATATCAGTCCACACAAAATCAAAGACCCAGTTAAAAATGGGCATCTGAAATGAACAGATACTTTTCAGAGGAAGAAGTAAGAGCAGCTAAGAAGTATATGAAGAAATGCTCAACATCACTGATCCTTCAAGAGATGCAGATGAAAACAATACTGAGATTTCATCTCACTCTACAAAGAATGGCTGCTATCTCAGAATTACCCAGCAACAAATGTTGGTGAGTCAGCAGAGAAAATGGAATACTTCTCTACTTTTGGTGAGAGTGTGGACTAATACAACCCCTGTGGAGATCAGTGTGGAGATTACTCAAAAAACTAGGATGAGAGGTCCCATTTGACCCTGCTATTCTTCTGCAGGGTATAAACACAAAGGAATTAAAATATTCACATCACAGCAACATTCATGCACCCATGTTTTTAACAACTCAATTTGTGCTAGCTAAGTCTTGGAAACAACTAAAATGTCCATCAAATGGAGAATGGATAAAGAATATGTGGTTCTTTTATAGAATGGAGTATATACTCTGTCATTAAAAATGATAAGATTGAGTCATACATACTCAAATGGATGTATCTTCAGGATATCCCCATAAGTGAAATAAATAGGTCCCAGATATGTTAATATCATATCTTTTCTTTGGTATGAGAAAATGAAGATGTAAATGAGTTCTAGTATATGTTGTGAATATTGTAAGATAGAAAATAAAAAGAAATAAGGTGCAGGGATAAATAACGAGGGGAAAACTAATGTGATGGTAATTTTAAAAAGGAAACAAAGATTATGTATATATGCGGTGGAGTTGTAGGGTAGGTAGGTGAATGGGAAAAAAAAAGAATTATGCCATATACTGGTACAAATTGTCAATTTTGAATGCCATGATGATATGTATACATAATGTACCAATAGAGATTTGAATAAAAAATATAAAGCCAAATAACCCTCAAAATATTGGAGGTTTTTTGTTATTTTCTACTTTTGTGCAAAGATAAAGCTCTTTAGAAAAAGGTCTCTCTTCATTTTACATAAATTTATGTAGAGGAAAATCCTGTTGCATGTTAAAACTTTTGGTAGTGTATTTCATAAGTTAATCTTTGTTAGAATTACTTCTAAAGATTCCAATTTACTTTATTAAGAGCTAACCTTCAGAATTTTCACTATTACCTATATCTGCAATGAAACATTCTACAGCAATAAGATAAAGATTACAAAAAATGAAATGCATACCTGATTTTTTTTCTCTTATGGTGATGCTGAGGATTGAACCCCATCTTGATATGAACTCAATCGCTGAGGTGTATCCTAGATATTCATAATAGGCTTCCAGGTCTTAACAGTGGGTGCTTCCATGTAACTATTATTTTGGACAAGATATCTGAAACATTTTCATGCTCTAGAAAATTCCATAATGTTTTACCTATTTATTTTCCCTACAATAAATTGGAAGCATTCTCTGGTTTCTGTTATCATTGATTAGTCATCTATGGTTTAGAGCTTTGTACCAGTGGAAACATATAACACTCTACTGTGTCAGACTCCTATCACTCATATTGTTTATAGATTCAACCGTGTCTTTGCAACTATTATTGGTATACTGCTTTTCATAACTGAATGGTATTTCATTGCATGAATAGACCACTAAATCGTTTACTCATTCTTTAGTTCGTGCACATTTCCAATTTAAGGATAGCATGAACAAAACTATTACTATAAACATTTTCATTTAAATCTTTTTGTGGAATATGTTTTCATTACACTGGTTTAAATGCAAGGGTGAAGAATTGCTCAATCACAGGTGGAAATTTTCTAATTTTGTACCGTCAATCAGTTCTCCAAAGTAGTTGTACCACTTTACACTGACAGCAGTCATGTACAAGAGTTCCAGTTGCTGTATATCTTTCTTGCATTTTATATGAGAATCCTTGCTAACTTTGGCCATCACAATCCATCTAAAATATCACTTTATTGTGGCTTAGTTTGCAAGACCTGATATCTGTATTTTGACCACTTCTTCATGAATTTGTTGGTCATTCCTTTATCTTCTTTTGGAAAATATCTGTTCAATATGTTGCCCATTTTGTATGAATTTTTTGTTTTCTATATGTAAGAGTTTTAAATATATTCTAGATTTAGTTATCATACCATATATATGTATTGTGACTATCTCTTCTAAGTCTGGGTCTTGGCTATTAATTTTCTTACTAAGGTCTCTGCTGAGCTGAAATTTTGATTCTGATGATGTCCAGTACAAATTGTTTCCTTATATGACTTGTGTTTTTGTGTGTCAAAATATAAGGATATATATCCATGTGTCCTTTAAGAACACATAGGTTATACTTTTATATATTTATATCTAGATTTAACATATCTTGATCCAACTTGACCAATTTTTGTACAATAAATTAAAATTTAAGATTTTTTTCATATGTACATCCTATTGTTCTAGTATCACTCACAAAAAATGTGTTCTTTCATAATTGACTCAGCAATTTATTTACAATATCAGCATTGCTTTATATATGGATTTTCTGTTCTAGTCTATTAATCTATTTATCTTTCTTAAATTTCACAACATGTTGATTACTGTGGCTTTAAGTAATTTTTTTAGATTTCATTGGTACATTTTACATATACATTACGATCAGATTCATTATTGAAAATTTATACCTATGCAAGAAACATCTTGATGCTCATTTTTTTCCCATTCCCCTACCTTCCCTATAACCTCTACTTCCTACATATGAGCTTTGTTTCCTTTTTTTTTTTTTTTTTAAGGTTTTTTGAGACAGGGTCTCGTTTTGTGGTTCAGGCTGGCCCTGAGCTCAGCCTCAAACTCACATCACAGAAATCCTCCTGCCTCTGCCTCCCAAATGCTGGGATTACAGGCATGAGCCACCACGCCCGGCACTGTGGTATGTGGTATTGGTTGCCGCTGGGGTGAGTCTCCACACCCAGTATTGTTATGTGGTTACCGGGGATTGAACCCGGGTCCTTGCACTTGCAAGACAGGCGCCAGAACCACTGAGCTATATCCCCGGCCCTTGTTTCCTTTTTTGACAATCAAATTTTTTCTTTCCCTTCTTTACTTTCCACTACCCACCCCTTCCCTTTTTCTTTTGAACATTTTCTTCCTATTTCACAACACCTATCATATATTTTAGCATTCATTTACATCTTCAATTTTTCATACTAGAGCAAATACAATATTTACACATCTGTGTCTTATTTACTTCATTTATGAGTATGTCTTCAAGGTACACCCCATTGGATATACATTTATGAATCTTTATGGCTGAGTAATACTCCATTTTATATTTTAAAAAATTTTCTTTACCCAGTCCCCTTTGATGGGCATTTGAGTTGTTTCTAACATTTAGCTATTCCAAATTAAGCTTCTATAAACATGGGTGCACATGTTGCAGTGATACAATTCTTTTCTTTTGTGTATATACCTAGCAGGGAAATAGCAATGTCAAATGGGACCTCTAATCCTAGTTTTATGAGGAACCTCTACACTGATATCTACAGTGGTTGCATTAATCTACATTCCCAACAACAGTGGAAGAGTTCCTTTCTCACCGTAGCCCCACAAGCAATTATTGTGATTTCATGATAGCAGTCATTCTTCCTGAAGTGAGTTGTAATTTCAGTATTATTTTCATCAGCTAACCAAATAACCAGTGATATTGAACATGTCTTCATGTGTTTCTTTACTGCCATTACTCCTTCATCTGGAAAATGCGTATGCATTTAAAGTGTCCAATTTTTAATTGGGTCTTTAAATTTGAAGGACTGATGTTTTTAATTTATTTAAATACAGGGAAGCAATATTCCCAAATTCATTCCTGGAAGCAATCATTACATCGATACCAAAAGAAAAGAAAACCTAACCAAAAAAGAGAACTACAGGCCAGTCTCCCAATGAACACTGATGCAAAAATCTTCAGTAAGATACTGGCAAGCAGAATAGAGAGGATCATCAAGAAGGTCATATACCCTGTCCAAGTTCAATTCCTCGCAGGGAAGAAAGGATGGTTCAACAGATGTAAATAATAAATGTAATACACTATATTAACAAAAGTCATATGGTCATCTCAAGAGAAGCAGAAAAAGCCTTTGACAAAATCTATTCAATATTTAAAATTGGAATATAAAGTCCAGACAGAAAACTGAAATACTCTTTATCTCAACCTGATAACTGCTATTTATGAGAAACCAGCAGCCAGAATCATACTAAATGGTCAAAAACTAAAACCTTTCATGCCAAGATCAAGAGCAAGACAAGGATGTCCCTTATCACCACTCCTGTTCAATATAATTTTGGAAACACTGGCCACAGTAATGAGACAAGAGAAAAAAATAAAAGAAATGAAGTTAAGTGGATGATTTTAATGCTTTCTTTTCCTTTTTCAAAAGCATTTGGCTATATAAGGTACTTTATATTTTTCTGTTCTTATTAATTTCCCATTTGACTGAAATTTTATTGGTTCATATTTTAATGATATTCTCTTTCAACTCACAAAAACAAAAAGATTTTGTATGTGTATTCACTCTCCACAACTAATGTAATTGTTATGTACTCCAAATATTTACTAATAAAAAGTAATATACTACACATCTGATTAAACTATATCTTGGATTATTCTATTGGGTTTTAAATTAAATCATGTGCATCATTACAAGAGGTAAGAAGAGAGACAATATATAGACCCACAGAAGAAAGCAATATGAAGAGGGACTAGACACAAATTTAAAGCAACTCATATTTAAATTTCACCTGAGAAAGCTGTGAGAGAAGGAAAGTGGGCAGCTGTTGGAAACTGGAAGGGGGAAGGGAAGGTCTACCCTCGAGCCTCTAGGGGGAGTGTGTTCTGGGCCCAGGGTCACTGATAGCAGACTTCTGGCCTCCGAAATTGTGAGATTATAAAAATCTACTGGGAATTTTATACTAAAGCCTTTATATACCAGACATAAAAATAACTCCTTTATCATAAAAATATTTAACCTTCACTTTTTTAAAGAATGAAACCCTAGAGTTAGAAATATATAATTTACTTCTTCAATAATAAAAAAGTTTTCTTTTTATTCCATACTAGAATAGTCTTTATTCCAGACAGTAATGCCTAAACTAGGGGAACAATACTTTTAATGAGTTTTAAAATGAAACCAGAGAGATGTGCTTTAACAGAACAGAAGACTATGATTCCAGATACGTGCTTTTACCTCTAAAGCTTTTATTACTTATTTGTAGCTAGTATTTACCATATCAAACTTTTCCATTTCCAAAAAGAAAAGAAACTTTCTCCTTCTCTGTCAGCATTGTGTGAATTCTGAAGAGGCTCACAAGCTCAGGAACTTCCAAAATGTCCTAATAAGGTAGTAATGTCATACGTTACATCTGCCACAGTTGACATCACATCACCTCACTAGTGAGCAACGAGACCTGGAAGCCTTGTCTGTTGCAGGGAAGGTCACAGTTGTCCACTGTGGCTGCAGCTTTCTGAGCACCTCTGCCACAGGTGGGAGTTGTCAGGGTGCAAGACCCCAGTAATAGGAGCAACACAGTAACTTTGCCCGCAACTACTGGTGCTCCACTAGCAGTTTTTCAGGGTTCGAAGACAAAGAAGCCTCTCCTCATACTATTCACGATGTAAGCTCCAGGACAGAGCATTTGGGTTCCCTTCACCCCATATTCAGTGCTGCAGACCACCAGCTCATCCAGAGTCATCACTTTCCCATCATGCCTCTGTGACTACTTACTCTGCATCAGGAGCCAACCAGGGTCAGGTCCCAGAATATCTAGAACTGGTGGCCACACATCACTTAGATCTGCCAAAGGTACGTATATAGTACAGCCATCCCTGCTTTGCTCAACACTTTATACCTAAATCTAGGTTTGTTTCAATGTCCCTCTTGCCTTTTCCCAACAGGTAGTATGGGTTGAAGTCATTTATATTTATTCAACAAGATGTAATAACGTCTAACTCAAACTGTTCAACATCAATATCAGAATAAATTATACTATTTATTTATCTTTCCTCCTGCAACTAGGATGCTTCACATATTAGTAGAAATGAGGGACATGACCCCCTCTACTCTCAAAGCTGATGTCAAGGCTCTGAGTCATATCCATGTACACTGTGAAGACCTCCCCCAAAGAAGAGAGATAGCTGAGCAAGTCAATTTCTCAAAATTGAAACTGCCAGCACTCTGCCTGGAAGTTATCTAGGAAGGGAAGAGAACATAAAAGGAAGATTAAAAGAAGGGAGAAAAATTCTCTCATAAGAAGTTTGAATTCATCTATTTCAGATGTGAAAATGAAATAAAAATCATGCATTCACCCAAATGGCTTAATATAGATTTCTAATTACTATGCAACATAGAAGTCCACTTGATTATGACAAAATGGTGTAAACACACTTTGTGATTATCTGATTTGATTAAAACTTTCAATCTTGGTCATTTCTCCTCAACCTTCTTAGTTTGTTTGGTGAGTAGCACATTTACCCACCTAAAACTTGTCTAGCTGAACACATCACTGCTTTTATCCCAGGCATAACTCTGAAAACTGGGGGAAGGAAAGGTTCAGGAAAAATGAGAAACACACAGGAATAGACAGAATCTTAATTGTAGGTGACTGTCACACAGAAGGATAAAATCTCAAACTTAAAATATAAAACAGAATAAAATTTCAGAAATAAAAACTAAAACACAATCATAAAAACACACACGTGTCATGAATTATTTTGAGGACATGTTAAATCCAAGGTAAAAAGTCTTTGGTTTTATATAAGCAGAGTAAATTAGATGTAATACAAATGATTGCTGTACACAAGCTTCCGAGGTACGGACATGTCAAAGCTTTTGCTTTGTGAGACTTCTATTTTCAGAATTCATCACATTTCAGCTATAAGAATTGTTTATGCCAGTATTAAAAAGCTGACAGCACTAGTGGAATGATAAAGGGTAAAAAGCACAAGAAATGCTAAGAGTTTGATTGTATGTCTTTGTCTATTTGGGTACAGGTGAAAATTCTTCTGTGAGCAGGTAGAGTTTGGATGATACATGGGATATAATTAGGAAATGCCACAGAAGCAGAGAGGAACAATCTGAAAATACAATAATTGGGAACATGTCTGACAGATGCATTAGCTATATGAAAGTTGCCTGAATTTCTCATAAATGATAAAAATATGCTAACTTTGAAGTTCTGTGAATCTGTAGTTAAAGCTTCTCCATTTGCCATTCTGCTATATAAATTAAATGCAGAAAGCTTGGCAGATCCATGGCTGCAGGGAGGAGAGAAAGGCCGGGGCGAGTCTGGACAGAAGCTCCACAGCTGGTGCTGCAACATAGAGTCTTCAGATGCACTCAATTCAAGGTCAAGATTTCAAATAATCAGTCTTTATAATTGAGAAAAATGCCTGAATTATAGAAAAGTGAAAAGGGATAGCACAGTGTGCTCTTCAACATCCATCCCTAAAACACAGCTATTGTGGTCATTTTGCAATACTGACTAATGCTGGCTCACACCCTGTCTTCCTCTTGAGTGACAGACAGACAGACAGACAGATAGACAAAGAATACATATATATTCAGGATATTTTTATGCTAATATCTTTTGTTTTTGCTGAATTACTAAGACTAAAAACAAAAGATCTCAGACTTAACATTTTATATTTTTGTTCTGCTACTACACACCCACCATCATCAAGCTGGGCTTTGCTACCCATTGAATTATTTTAAATCCATTTCACTGTTTCTAAATGATGTGATAGAAGTGACCTCCTAGTGGTCTTCCTAGGCCAAATATTTCTTTCTTCTATATCTTCTGTCACCACACTTGTTTTTCTAAAATGAATATGTAACTGTACACTCCCCACGAGTCTGCAGAAAAAAGTTCAAATGCATTAGATATCTTGTCAAATGGCTCTGGTTTTCCTTTCTTTTTCCATTGTGTAGGGCCCTTCTCTACCACAACCCCATTGCCATTGCCATCCTTGCAGCCCTACTGCAACCCCATTGCTGTTTGGCAAAACCAATGCAGTTAATTTCCAAGTCCTTTGCTTCAGATGCCCATGCTATTCTGCTCAGATAAATACAATCCCAGTCTTTCATTGTCCTCTTCGACTCTTCAAAGATGAAGCAGCTGGTAGCTCTTCTATGTTCATAAGACAGGTTGATTTATTTTGTTGCATTATAACCATTAACTTCCGTGTCTATTCCTTCACTAGACTATGTTCTTTCCACATAGCACTAAATTAGCTCATCGCACAGTTCACCAATGCTATTGCAATATATATTGCTTCATATGTTCTGACTATCTGAATAACTGCAAATGTGAAGAAATAAAACAAATTTGACACCCTAAGAGCCTCAAACCTTGTTCTGATTAGTTCTCTCACATTGTACACATGCTTTTCTATTGTAGGCTTCTGAAGATCTCTAAACCATTTTAGGAAATAATTTGGTTACCTCCAGGGATGAAAGTCAAATAATTATTTTAAAATGGTAATCATGGCTTGTTCTGATAACAAGATTCCAAATAATAAGGGAGAAAGGAGTAGGGGTAAATAGTGAAGAAAAAGAAAAAAATTCATGATTAAGAAAAGGAAACAAAGCTTATGCATATAGGGAGCAGGGAGTTGTGGGGGATGGGAGAATGGGAAAAAATGAGTATAAAGTCAAGTCATGTACTGGTACAAGTTCTCAATATTGAGTATGATCATGAAATGTATATAAAATGTACCAATAAAATCAATTTTTAAAAAAGCACAATAACAACAAAAATTAATGAGCACAGTGGTATCAATTGGTTAAATACTGATAGGACTTTTCCTTAGAAAGTTTTGTAGTTATTTTGTTCTACCCTTTCTTCTCACATATCTGCAGAAGATTCTTCTCTCCTTCACCTTTTGGTTCACAGCCCTGGCTTCCCTTCTCTGCTATTATTTTCAAGTGATTATGAGCTATGCTTATAAAGAGATGCTCCAGGCACAAGATATCTAAAAATTAACTGCATGGGTTTTGCCAAGCTATACCAATGGGCACTGTATTTCTTTTCATTTATTCTTCAGACATAGTTTCCTTTCTATCTTTCTCACAAGCCTCTATAAATAACCCATTAATGCATTTAACCCTCCCCTATCCTAACTCAGCAGAAAGCTCCAGGAGGTGGCACACCAGTCTAGACTGTTCACTAAATCTACATAAAGACATCAAGCCAGATCACAAGTCTAAGTCTAAGTCACAGCACTGCTCAGCCACTTTGATTATTGACATTTCTCAGGATCTCAGAGCCTGGTGCACACAGAAAATCTCTCTACCTGCATCATGTCTACCTCTCTATGGCCTATTACACCCCAATATTGTGTTATTTAGACAAAGATTCTTCACTATTTTGAAATACATCATGATGGCAAGTTCTTCTTGTCCTGGGTGTATATTTGCTGCCTGGAGAGAGTCAGATCCTCTTTCAAGGAGCTGCATATCCCACTGCAGTCACCAGCCAGTCATCCTGCCTTGCTATGGGAAAATGACTATTTTGGTCTGTAGATTTGGTAACAAGAAGAGCCTGAGAAAAACCTGTGTTCTGTTTAAAGCAAATTCTTTTTGTTTGTCATCTAGTTTCACTGAGAGTCTCAAGTCAGCTTACACTTGTTTCACAAGTAATACTCTGCCCCCAAATTATAGTAGACAACAATCAAAGACTTAATGTCTTTGCCCTGTCCTGCCACTACATTTATCTTCGAAACTGCTCATTCAACAAACATTATCAGGATTATGGGCATATTGCAACTTGTGCATTTCATTGTTTGTTTTTGCTCTAAATGCACATCAAAGTCAAATTCTACATCTGCATAGTGAAAGAAAACTGTCACAAAACTCCATCATGACAGTTATCACATCAGAAAGTAACACCTTCAGGCCGGAATCTCTGAGCTGTTGTCTCTATACACTCCATGTCTTCTTGAAAAGCCCAAAGTTATTGCCATATTTCCCTTTTATCACCACAAACCATTTGCATTTGGGATGCTGAATCAAGCACCAGAGCCCTGGAAAATAGCATTTATGTTTAGCTCAATTTGATTATTTCACTAGAGAAATCTATGCCTTCACTATCAGGATGAGAGAGAGATGAGTTTAATGATTATTTTCTCTTTAAGTTTATGTTTTATATTGAAAATTTTTTGACCGTTTTCAAAGTCTGAAAAATTATTTCTAGGCATGGAGAACAGCTTCTTTATCCTAAATAATCTGTCTTATAATGATAGCTCTCCAAAAGTCATTGACATATATAATATATGGTGACTATTAACCATCTTACTTTATCAGACAGTCAGTGACTGAATCATTTTATTCTTGACATTTACTCTTTCATAATCTAATATATTATACCCACAGAAGAGATATTTCCATTGATTTTTGCTTGTAGAGTAAACAATATGAGTCCTATGAGGAAAGTAACTTAAACTTTGTATTCTTGAGAATTACAATGGGAAGGTAAAGGGGAAAATATCACTAACTAGAAAGTACAAAGCTAGAAAACATGACTATGTTGCTCTAAAAAAACAAGCATCTGTAATTTCACTGCAATACTGAGAAAACAGATATATCTAAATTGAATGACATTCTGAAAAATATGTGACAAGAACACTTCTAAATTGTCAAGGTCAGGAATCCTGAAAATTTGTCAAACATTAGAAGAGATTAAGAAGATACAACAACTCATGGGATATTTTGAATTGGATTTAGGAAAAGAAGCAGATTAATGGAGAAAAATTAAGAAAATCTGAACAAAGTCTATAATTTAGTTGATAATATCAAGCCATTTATAATCTCTCAATTTTGCTGAAAGCACTATGATGTATGTGGTGCCACATTAAGGAAAACTGGAGAAGGGTGATATTGCAGAACAATTTTTACTAGCTTTCCAGCCAATTCTTTGAAAAATCTATTTCAAAATATAAGGAAAATATACAACTCTTTGGGCTGGTCAACATATTTTCTAAGCAGGAATGTAAATTCAAACAACAGTAAGACGCCATCTTACTTCAGAAAGAATGACCACCCTCAAGAAATCAAATAATCGCCCAGTGATTTAGTGGTACTGAAGTGGTACTGAAGTGGTACTGTGCCTATGTTGCAAGTACAAAGGCCCAAGTTCAATCCCCAGTACGATTAAAAAAGAAAAATCCAATAATAACAAATACTTATGAGCTGTAGGTTTAAAGGAACACTTCCACACTTTTGTTGGTAATGTGAATTAGTAGAACTACTACAGAAATCAGTGTGGAAATTTCTCAAAAATTTAAAATAGAAATTCCACTTGGCCCAGATTTTTCCTTTCTAGATATCTTCTTGAAAGAGTTAAAGTTATCATATTATAGGGATACTCATGTTTATAGCAGCACAATTTTTAATAGCTAAATCTTGAAAAAGATGTATATGTCCATTAACAGAAGAACAGATATAGAAATGTGGTGTTTATACATAATGAAGTACTATTTTAGCATAAAGAATGACAACCTTAAGGCATTCAGGAGGTAAATGGGAACACCTTGAACTCATAAAATTAAGTGAAATAAGTTAGAGATACAAGTAAAATGATGTATGGTATTCTCGTATATGAGAAACTAAAACATATACATATATACACATCCACACACACACATATAAATACATATAATATACATATATATGTACATACACACATATATACATATACATATATATGTACATACATATATATACATACAATACATATATATACATATATATGTACATATATATATACATACACACACACACACACACACACACACACATATATATATATTAGGGGAAAATAACAGTATTTAATTTTCACAATGTAACACCACAAAATCTAGAAATTATAAATTGTTTTTGGCCAAAGTCAATTTGGATTTCTGTTTTGAAACTGTGCCTAGTAAAATAATTTAGGAAACTCCACCACAAATACAGTGTCCTAATGTACTGAGTAGTCAACGTGCAGGCACCAAGTTACAGCAGAATGAGGAAAGCGCTTCCCTGACTCTCCTTGTCTGTCTTGACACAGGTCTTCCTGAAAGAACCCAGGTGTGATGAATCTCTTCCCCAGGAATCTTAGCAACTTGAAAGGATGAAGTTCACACCACAGAAGAGACAGGAGACTGAGACAGGAGACCACACCCAGAGACTTGTGAGAGCATCACCTGTTCTCTGAAGGGCCCACTTAGCTTTCCCAGAAATCACTTACCTGCCCTAAATTTCTCCCATATATACATCGTTTGGATGAAAGTATATACACTTCTGAATCTCACTATAGTTTACCATGTTCGCTTTCCTGTGTGATGTTAGCATATATGTAATAAACTTATATTTTTCCCCCAGGGGTTTAGCTCAGTGTCTCCAGTGCCTGCCTTGCAAGCAAAGGTCCTGAGTTCTATCCCCAGTACCACATTAAATAAATAAACAATCAAGCTTGATTTTTTTATCCTGTCAGTTTATTTCATAGATTCAAGTGTCAAATCCTCTGAGAGTAGAGGGAAAGTTTCCCTCCCCTATATTTTCAAATAAAGAATAGCAAAAGTTTCTAAGTAGAGTCCATCCAGGTCACCAGCTATCTGAATTAGTCAGCTTTTCCATCCTTAGATATAGTCCTCACACTCACAACTAAGGGAGAAGTTTAATTTAGCTCAGTTTTCTAGGGAACTCAATCCATGGTCGCTTGCTTCTAAGGCAGAAGCATCATGGTAGAACAAAACTGCTTAGTTCACAGAAGCCAGCCAGCAGAGAAGGGAACAGTGACAGAGGGAAATATAGACTCTGTGACCCACCCACACAGAACCAGAAATGGGCTCCACCAATTGCGGGCAGATCCCAAAGCAAATCAAATTGACCCTCTACAGTAACCACCACACTGTCTTTTTGTTGAATCTAGTAACACAAATGCATGCACTCATAGCCATGTGTTTCAGCCTACTGTCAGTTAATTTTGTAAATTCAATAATTAAATACTCAGAGAATAGAGAGAAAGTTTCACTTTCTTATGTTTTCAAATAGCTAATGCAAAACAAAGGCTGCTAAATAGACAGGCTATAAGCTGTCTTTATATTGAATCTCATAAGACATACACATGTGCATAGATGCACACATTTCATGGTCATCACAAAAACAATACAATAAGAAATGGGAACACATGTCAGGGTATTTGTCTATGTGCCACTATGTCACCGATTCACACTTTTAATGAGGAGAGTATCTCCTCTTGACATCTGTGAATAGATTCACCCTCATCTTCTTCCATATCACATTCCTCCTTTTTCATTGCAAGCTGAATCCCTCTTGTCCAAGGCTTGTCTTCTGCCCTGACAACATTTGACCAATCATTCTATCACAAGTTTGCAAGAATTAAGCTCCCAGCCCCCTCTTGTTTGATGGCCAGTCATCAATCATTCCTTTATCAAGCTTCTTTTTCTCCACCTTTCCTAATTCCTAGGTATTGCCCAATGTCCAATCATCAGTTCTTACCTTTGGTCTAGAAACTCCCAAAGAGTCAACTAACACTCCAAAATAGAGGACCACTAAATCTGTATAACCACCAATGTCTAACACCCATGGACAGCAGCTAAAGACACGCTATCCTATGGGGAAACTGAATTCTATAATTTCTTTATTAATATTTATCTGTAAAAGACATTTGTTTTACGAACTTAGATTAGATTTGACTTACAAAGGAGCAATGCTATAACAGTCCTCTTACTTAGAGTCCAATAATCTGATCATCATAGCTAAAAGGCTAAACATGCCTTCCTGTTGCAGCTGTTTTACAGAATCTCACTCATCTTGATCTGTTAGTATATTGTTTTCCAATGCTATTATGGTATAGGAATCTATTTTATATTCTACCTGACAATCTGTATTTTATTATTTGTTTCTGAAGCCTTCAAAATTTGGGATAGATTTGAGATATTAATATAGATTTAAAATCCATGTAGTACTAGAAAAAAACCAAATGATCATGATTTCAAACAGATGTTATCTGAACTCTGTCCATTTTTTATCTCATGAGAAAAAGTGACATTTAAAATGAAATTACAATATAACTCAATACAATACACTCCAAATACTAAGACTCTTGGCTGATGGGTCACATTCAGTGGATTATGGTCTGATTTCCAGAATCTGTAATCTCCTCTGACTATCCACCAAATAGGCTGGACACTGGGTGTTATTCCTTATATTTTGAAAGTGACAACAACTTTTAATATATCCTTATTCCCCAGGTCCTTAAAATATTATAAATACATTTCTGATACTTTAAATGTCATAGTAACTTAATAAATGTTTGTGGAACATCAACTGACATAGAAAAGGACCAAGAATTTGAGAAGGTAAAACAACACAGTAAATGAATTCAGACATAGGTGGTTATCCACAGGCTTTTCCCCTTTAGGGAAACTTGTTTCTATAAACTAAAAAAAAAAAAAAACCATGATGCAGTTTTCATATCCTGGGGTTATCATGAAATTTAAAACTGAGATTGATTTGTATAAAACCAGAAGAGACTGCCTTATCATAAACCCAATATTATATAATTTTTCCAGGCTAAAGATAATGACTGAAGCCATAAGTAGTCATAATAATATGGGATCTGCCCTGCAATATTATTTCAATAATAAATGGTGAGAAACTTTGTATAGAGCCATCAACATATGCACTTGAAACACTCCCAAATTTTGAATTAACCAGTACCCTCTGCCTAGGAGGATGACCCACACATATTTTCTTTCTAGAAGAAGATAGAATAGAATCTCTGATCATCTTTCCTACTACAAAATATTTAGATATATTCCAACAAATATTCTTAAAGTCCATACTTGAGCTTCCCAGAATATTACTAGACAAAACTCAGGTGCCAAAAATAAAGAAAAAGCCAGAAGTAGACTAGTGAGTTCTCCTGGGATAACTGAAAATACTACAAGTCTAAAATCTAGGTTTTACCACCACACAGCCACTCTGAAAACAGATGACAACATCTTAGACACAAAATTTAGGATTTGGAAATGAGAAGTCCACATAAGTTTTGATAGCCAGTTATCATACCTATTATAAAACAGTAGGTTAAGGGCTGGGGAGTTAGCTCAGTGGTTCCGGCGCCTGTCTTGCAAGCGCAAGGGCCCGGGTTCAATTCCCCGGTAACCACATAACAATACTGGGTGTGGAGACTCAACCCAGCAGCAACCAGTACCACATACCACAGTGTGGGGCGTGGTGGCTCACACCTGTAATTCCAACACTCGGGAGGCAGAGGCAGGAGGATTGTGATGTGAGTCTGAGGCTGAGCTCGGGGCCAGCCTGAACCACAAAAGCGAGACCCTGTCTCAAAAAACCTCAAAAAAAAAAAAAAAGAAAGTTTCTTATCTGCCAGTATTATAAGTAGAAAAGCTACTTAGACATATGACAGGCAGGTAGACATGGCAGGCCCTTGAAGAACTCACAAGAAGGGAGATTGTTGCCAAAGGTCAAAGACATCAGCAGAACTCCTGGATAACAGTGACTGATAAGGCCTCATTCTCCTCAATAACCAAGTCATGAAGAGTCAAGATCTAGATCCACCCCTTCCTCAGGAATGTAGGCATTGTAAATTCCCCAGGGTAAAGGGCCAGGAATTTGGCCCACCTGGGATCAAAAA
>PVIR01035533.1:0-16396 GCA_004026965.1 Petromus typicus | reverse complement strand
AAGTAATGTTTAGCTCCTGGGAATATAAGTAAAATGTGCCAGTGACTTAACCTCAAGATAGATGTTTACTTTTTTGTCACATTAAAAAGAGACTAAAAGACCGCAGTCAGGGCCCATTAGTGGCTCTAGATTATCAGGGACCAGATCTCAGGAGTCTTCTTTCTTTTTGGGTACTGAGGAGTGAATGAACCCAGGACTTCCCCACTGAGCCACATCCTCAACCTTTTCTCTGTTTTTTAAATTTTGGGACAAGGTCTTGTTAAGTCACTAAGTTGCCCAGGCTGGTCTTGAACTTGCAATCTTCCTGCTTCATCCTCCCAGACTGCTGGTAGTACAGGCAAGTGTCACTATAACCAGCTTTATACACATGCCTTTTGCTGTACGTGCTAAGCTGAAAATTTCCATTCTAAAAGTCACCTTATGGTTCCACAGAGCTTAAAAACAAGCCTCAAGAGGTGAAGTAGATTAGTCAACAAATTAACTGTTCAGTAGAGCAAAACTAAGCATTCTTTGAAGAAAGACACAGAGTCCTGATTCTCAGCCATTTGGCGTGCACAGTGTCCAGCCTACAATGGAAAGCGTGATAGGCTCCTCAAGAAAAATCGTCCAGAATTGTCCAACAGAACCCAGACAAGGCAGAGATGTTGAGATCATCTGGAAATGACTTTAAGATAAATATCATGGATATACTTAAGGATATAAAGGAAAGGAAAAGAAAAAGAAAGGAAAAAAATCTTTTAAAAGCCTGAGTATGTGACTCAGCACTCACTGAGTTCAGTGACCCCAGTGCTGCCCCCAAAGAGGTGGGGAGCAGGAGAAAAAGGTTAGAAGGAGAAGGAAGAGAAAGAGGAGAATGAGAATGACACAGTCCTGAAAGTGTAGACTCAACTAGCTACCCGGCTGTGTTGAAGTATGTGGAGCTGGTGAGGCAGCTTCTCCCTGGGGAGGATAGTGGCCAAGTCCTCATTCCAGCCCCAGTCTCCTGAGTCCCAGCCAAGGACTGGGGCCGGCAGGAGCAAGCTGCAGACTGCGAGCTTCCTGGAGTAGGCGACTATCTCTCTTGCAGGGCGCTGAGATGCTGAGACACCTGGCCCTGGACAGACCTGTGGGTGCTGCACTCCAGCCTTCCTGCTGGGAGGGTTTGCTGGAAACTTCCAGGCCCATGTGGAATGCCAGCCAGAAGTTGAGGCCATATTTGCTGACAGAGGAAAAGGCTGAGGTCCTGGGGTGGAGGGTGGGGCCAGCGTTGGTCACAGGAATTGTGGGTATGCTAGAAGTCTGAGATGCATCCCTGCTCAGATTGGCTCTTACCCTTCATAGTCCTGAAGGGAAACTAGTCAGCACCAGGTGGGGTGAGGGGACTGTTAGTATTAAGGGGAAGTTGCTTAGAAGAGGAGGAGCAGGTGGTTCCCAGAGAGGTGTTGGTCTGGACAGTCCTGTTTGCCCCTCAGTCCCCAGGAGCAGTGTTTCCTTCATATGTATTTTTCCTTCACTTCTCTGCCTTTCACTTCCTTTCCCCTCCCCCTTTCCCTTTTCTTCCTCCCCTTCTAAAAAAACTGTAGTAAAGCGGTGTGGTGGCAGATGCCTGTAATCCCAGCATTGTGAGGCTAAGGCAGGAAGGAGGATGACTGAATACAAGGCTACTACCCTGAACTACACAAGAAGATCCTGTCTCAAAAAATAAAAAAGTAGTTAAAATAAAATAATGGCAGTTGCCTGTAATTTCAGCTACGTGGGAGGCCGAGTCAGGAGAACTGTAAATTTAATGATCCCAGCGTGGGCAACTTTGTGAAATCCTGTCTTAAAATAAAAAGGGCTATGATACAGTGGTAGAGCATTTGTCTACTATGCCTGAGGCTCCTGGTTCAATCCTTAGTACCACATACACTCTCAGGTTACTGTAGTAACCATTCTTTATTGTACACTTTTTTTAAAATGGGGATCAAACTCTGGACCTTTGTCTTAGGAGGCAGCCTTCATAATGACCATTTTTAAATGTGTACTTTCTTGGCATAAGCTATATTTACAGTGTATAACTGTTGTCACCAAACATCTCTTTTCATCTTGCAAAAGGAAACTATGTACTGGGTATAGCACCTCCAGTAACTACCAGTCTACTATTATCTGGCTTGAGGAATTTGCCAGCTCTAGGCATTTTATATAAGTAGAATGACTTATTTCACTTACCATGATGTCCTCAAGGTCCATCCATGTCACAGCCTGTGTCACAATTGCCTTGCAAGCATGAGCGTACGTGTGTGTGTGTGTGTGTGTGTGTGTGCATGCATGTGCTTTGTGTATGTCACTGGAGATTGAGCCCCAAGCCTTTATACCACAATGAGCTACATCAATAGTCCTTTACTTATTTATTTAAAACTATAAAAGATTGTGGTACTGTGCATTATATAGTGATTACACTAAATCAAGGGGAGTTGAGGTATGTACATAATACAGCCTTTCTTTACTGTTTTATTTAGTGAGAGTCTCACTAAGTCACTATATTGCCCAGGCTGAGTTTGATTTGATGATCCTCCTGCCTCAGCCGCCCAGAGTGCTGACATTACAGGTGTGTGCCTCCATACCAGGCCAGAATTTTCTTCTTTTTACAGACTGCATAATAAATAGGCCATTGTATGTTTTCCATTCACCCATGGGTGCACTCTTGGGTGGCCTCTGCCTTTGCTGTTGGGAACCATGAAGATGGGTGAGCAGTGATGGTTTCTTCTGTTTTAAGGTAACAGTGAGAACATGGGGATAGGAATTAGTGGTTCAGGTCACTGGCATGGCAGTATTCTTTCATATTTGTAGCTATCTGATGCAAAAGTAACTACCTGGGGAAGTCTGGGCTTGCATTTCTGCACTGCTGCAGAGACAGCTACCGAGAACAGCCTTTCTTGCCATAGCAGTGGGCTGAGTTAGTGTCCTTCCTTGCTGAGGTGGTTGTGATCAGCTGACGAGAGGACCAGACTCACGCGCAGGTCCAGGGGTGTCCGTAGAATTTTCTTTCACCGTGTTTTCCAGAGCAACTGATTCTCTTGTCGGAAATTTCCCATGAGCCTTCAGTGCCCATGGAAAAGAAACTTTGTAGTCCAGAGTCAGAATCCCCATTGGCTTCCCAGCCCTCCCTTCTCCATCCCTGTAGTCCTTGATTCATCGATTGCTTTATTTGTTTACCCTGAACCCTGTGTTTTTGTTTGCTTCTGACGATGATGCGCATCTGCTAACAATGCCCTTTGTTAAAGGGCCTAGCACAGTCAGAGCAGGAACCTTCATGGTGAGAAAGGGTTTACCATCTGGGGGTCTCCTTTGTTCTTCACTGAAACCTGGAGAAGTTAAATGCTTCATCTCTAGTTGACAATTTCGGAAATTGAGCTTCAGAGACTTAGAGAAATGGAGTTGTAATTATGGTCCTTCATCCAAACTGAGAAGCAGAAACCAAGTGTTCCCCCAAGTCACACTGTGGCTTTAGGAGATCATAGGAGGTTGGAGGCAGCAAGAGTAAATGCCTAGAGATTCTGGATGTGCTCCCTCCCAGTAAGTAAAGGAAAGGGCTTGCTGGGCCCAAGTGTAGTAGAAGAGCCTTGAGCAGCCTCTCCTTGGAGATGTTTGCTTAATTAAAGCCTGAGTGCCAATTGGAGTGCTGCATTAAGTGGGGAGTTTTTCCAACTCTGGAAAGATACCTAATGGCAGCTGTAAGGGTGTGATGGAAGGAACATGCTTCCCACTTTGTAGGGAGCTCAGGAGGGAAGAAAACCCTTACTAAAATTGCCTTCATGTTGCTAAATTCAGAACAGGAAGCGGAAGCAGTCAGGAAATCAAAGTGAGTAGGTGGGCGAGGGCTCTTTCCCCATTGTGCAGCCCACCCAAGTGCCGCGGCTGGGGCTGCAGCTGTGGACAGAGGTGGTTCGGAGACCCCTGCAGAGGCCTCAGTAATGGGCTCAGTGTTCAGCAGCCCATAGGACGCAGAGCAGGGCCTCCCACAATTGAGCAGTGCAAGATCATTGCTTTTTGTCATTGACCAGGCAGTCTGCTCCTAACAAATACCTGAAAGGCTGTGGAAAAAAGTCTGGACTTGGACCATGTTTGCAAGGTTGGCCACGATAGCTAGTCACTAAATAGGATCATCCTCAGAGTGTGTGGATTGTAGCACCTGTGTCTCTGGGTCTTTGTTGCTACCTAGTTAATTATCCTGGTTAAGCGGTGGGTTGGGATCTGGAGCAGAACTGATTACAACCGACACTCCACCCTGGTGAATTCTTGTTCACTTGGCTGATGTGCTCAAAACTCTTAGCTGATCCTGACCAACAGAGATACTGTTCTAAGGAATAGTTACAATTAGGGATTTTGGGGCAGAGGGTATGGTCTCCGTATGTATTCCAGTCTGACCTTCAACTCATAGAGATCTTCTTGCCTCAGCCTCCTGAGTGCTGCCATCGGGCCCAGTTTCCTGTGGTTAGGATTAAATGGACTCGGACCTCATGGCGCAAAGAAGAGACCAGTCCTTGGTGATGCTGGACGTTACCTAGACTCTGAGGTTTTTCCCTTCTGATAGTTTATTTTGCATATTTTAAAAGGGTTCCATCTTCTTTTGAGGCACAGCTTCCAAGGAGCTATCCGGGCTTCACTTTCTTTGGGTAAATCTTAAACAGTGTAAATGTTTACTTGTGTGTTGTAAATCTGAGGAGGTGGGGTCTGGAGAAAGGATTTCAAAAGCAGGTGTCCTGCCAGCAAAAGTTAAACCTTAATCTGCTGTTTGGGGAGTTTAGAGGAGAGGGTTGGGAGGAGGGCAGAGTTTAGACTTAATGAACCATGCTAATGAATCTGGAACTGGACAGAACCTTCCCACCAAGCTTTGCGAATTTCTGGGTCCACTGGAAAGGAGTTTAGGAAATGTCTCTTGCTTCTTCCTTTGATGAGGAAGTTACTACATGAAAATGGGAGGAGTTGGGGAAGTCAGTAATTTAAAAGGGTAGGAAGCTGAACGCCAAGGTGAGTGAAGCCATGTAGAACAACGCTGGGTAAAAACCGTAGCTTTGGTGAAAGATGTAAATTCTTAAAAAGATGACTGAAGAATAGCTTCTACCCCGCCCACTACAACCAGGCGTGTAGAGCACTGATGAACCCGAGGGTCTCAGAGTTGGCCCTGGGCCCACACTACCCAGGGAGGAGAACCCTCACTTTCAGGAGGGCCGCGGAGCACTTCCTGGAGGGGGTCCCTCACTCAGGAAGTGGGCCACTGTGGGGCACGTGTGGCCCCTGATGGGCCATACATATCCTGTCGTTCACCTTCTCCAAGACTCAGATTTCCTGTCAGTGGAGTGGACAGCAGTCACCTTGGGAATTGTGAGATTAAGTGGCATCGTGCTCGCTCACCGAGGGGTTTGGCAGCTGCTCACAAGGGCGCTGTTTACCCCACACGTAGGGCAGCACCACATGTAAGGAAGGGGCTGGAAGAAGATGGGGTGGTGGGAGGTGTTCTGACCTCCCTCTGTCCCATCCACTCTCACACGGAGTTTGCTTTCGTTGTCTTCTAACCCCGGAAAGAGAATGCAGAGTGCAGAGACAGATTGATTGTGCAGGACACTGACAGCGAGCTGTGGATGTGAGGTCACAGAGTGGTGCTGTTCTGGGGGCTGGAGATGAGGGGCAAGTTGCCTCCTCCTAACTGTCAGAGACTGAGGTGACCAGTCTTTCCCACCCCTCCCGAAGCTCAGACCTTCAGGGCAGAGCTTCCCAGAAGCCAGGTGCCTTTTCTGGAGATTTGCAGAGTGAGCTTCCACCCCAGGCCTCCCTGGGAGTCAGGCCTCAGGGCAGTGCTCTGCTGCCTGCTCCCCACTTTCCCCACCTCACTGACTGTCATGATTTGCACGTGCAAGCTCACATCCCTGAGGGTGAGTCCTGGCGTGGAACTGCTGGTTGTGCAGTTAACCTACTGTGACTGTCTCCTCACGGTCACACTGTGGACTTGTGCATGCTATGGGCTGTTGTGCCACCTGCACACACAGAACAATGTGGCGCTTGCTGATAGGCTCAAGGAGCTGGGGCCCATCTCTCTTCTCATTCTAGGCCATTTCAGAAGCATTGCAAGAATCTCTGAGGAAACCTTCAACTTCTAGTAAAACTGAGAAGGTACATGGTTCAGGAGAAAATTATGAAGACATTACCAGAGCTCTGTTTGTTTTTTTTCAGTAATGGGGCTTGTAGGATCTGCACATTGAGCTGTATCCCCAGTCCCTTTTTATTTTTTATTTTGGGACTGGAGTTTCATGAAGTTGCTTTGTTGCCCAGGTGAGGTTTGAACTTGGGAACTTCCTGCCTCTGCCTTCCAGAGTACTGGGATTACAGGTGTGCATCACTGCAACCAACTGTAATTAGAGGTCTTTTTCAAGAAATGCCTCGGGGGGGGGGGGAGTTGGGATTTAGCTTAGTGGGTCTGGTCCCTGCCTTGCAAGTTCAAGGGCCCAGGTTCATGATAACCACATAAAACAATGCCAGGCATGGAGACTCACACCTACCAGCATTCAGTACGTATACCACAATGCTGGGTGAGGTGGCTCATGCCTGTAATTCCAGCACTTGGGAGGCAGAGGCAGGAGGATTGCAGTGAGTTCAAGGCTGAGCTCAGGGCCAGCCTAAACTACAAAGCAAGACCCTGTCTCAAAAAGAAAGCAAAAAAGAAATGCCTCAAAATTTAGTGGCACAAAGAATGATGCTGTAGGCCCACACAGGTGTGGATGACTGGGAGACAAATCCAGGGTCTCTGCGTGCTCCAGGGATGCAGCTTAGAACTGTGAAAGGGTGCAATTTTAGCTCATTTATTTTGCTCATGTCTTCCAGAACAGTCATGTAAAATGTATGTCTAAGTAAGTCTAAATGAGTCTTTTCAGTATATAAAATACAGTATTCTGATTTAAAGACAGCATTGTCATAGCTCATAAGACATGCTTTTCTTTTTAAATTGTACAGTAATAATCCTGTTTCTAAGTGATGTTTCCTTCCTGACATACTGGTGTCTATACACTAATACCTGACCAGCATGGATGTAATACACATGTGCATGTGTGCATGCCAGCTCTTACACAGTGCCTGCTGGCCTGGAGGACACAAGAACAACCTGCCGCCCCTTTCTAGGGCTTCCGTAAGTGGCTGGGATAGAAGCTACTATTACTTGCGTTTGGAGCAGTTGTCATTTTCACGTGTATAGAAGCGAAAAGAGGGTGGCCAGGGATTTAGCTCAAGTGCTACTGCGCCTACCTAAGAAGCATAAGGACCCGTGTTCGATCCTCGGTACCTCAAAAAAAAAAAAAAAAGTCTCCAACTCCACCATGGCCTCCTGGTCTCAGCACCTCTGGGACAGCAGTGCGGCTGCTCAGAGGCAACTGGGTTTGGTTTTCTGTCAGAGCAGACTGAAAGCCAGTTTGGCATCTCTGTGTCGCAGTGCAGGAACTTAACGCAGCAGCTTATGGGGTTTCAAAGAGCCGTGGGAAAATCAGCCAATGATCTTCTTGTCCTGTTCCGTCCCTTCAAACATTTTGTGACACATTCCCTATGTAGGGTGGGAACCGAATGCTTTCAGATGTTCCTCTGTCTGCCTGTCCTTATTCTGTACACCTGAAAATGCATCGTGGTGCTCTGAGTAGCTTCCTCTCCCAGTGATCTTGCTGCTACACAGGTAGCACGTCTGTGACTTGGACCACTCACAGAGACTGCTGCCCTGGTGCCACATCCATCCTGAAATGGTGCTGTGCCTCAGTGCCCTCCAACAGGAGAGGGGAGGGCAGTGGGGCCTCGGAGAGAAGCCAGCTCCCTGGCTTTACCTGCCCTGCTTCCCGATGCATACCCAGCATCCTGAGGATTTGAAACTGCTTCTAAAATTCCCTCATGCCTTCCTTCCTTTTTATCTTACTCTCCTCCCTTCCAATCTGCTCTCCACGATCTCATTACAAGATTTTTTACATAGATGTAGTCTGATCACGCCATCCCCCTGCAGTAAGTCCATCACAGCTCTGCCTTCAAAGGCTGCTCTTCCCAGCATGACCCCAGGACACCCGTGGGAGTCTTAACACCGTCTCTCCCCCCACCTCATCGTGTGCCGCACCCCACGCCATTCTCCCACTATTCACTCTACCACTTTTTGGCCACAGACCTTCAAAGTCATCATCACAGTGTGATCCGGAGCCTTGCAAATGTTGGTCCCTCTACCTGGATTTTTTTTTTTTTTTTTTTGAGACAGGGACTCATTTTGTAGTTCAGGCTGGCCTGAGCTCATCCCCTCTTTCCTCTGCCTCCCGAGTTATGGGATTACAGGTGTGAGCAACCACGCCTAGTACTATGGTATGTAGTACTGATTGCTGGTGGGTGTATGTGGTTACCAGGGATTTAATCTAGGTCCTTGCACTTGCAAGACAGGTGCTGGAGGGTCCAGGGATTTAGCTCAGTGGTTCCAGCGCCTGTCTTGTAAGCGCAAGGACCCAAGTTCGATCCCCGGTAACCACATACAATACTGAGCAAGGAGACTCCCCACCCAGCAGCAACCAGTACCACATACCACAGTGCCAGGCATGGTGGCTCATGCCTGTAATCCCAGCACTTGGAAGGCAGAGGCAGGAGGATTGCTGTGATGTGAGTTTGAGGCTGAGCTCAGGACCAGCCTGAACTGCAGAGTGAGACCCTGTCTCAAAACATAAAAAAATAAAAAAAGACAGGTGCGGGAACCACTGAGCTAAATGACCACTTCACTACAGCTGTTTGTAGCTCAGGTCCTTAAGCTCTGCACTTAATCAGTTACTACTGGGAAAGCCTCACCTCACCCTGAGGAGCAGGTCAGACTTCTGTCCTGGCCCTCAGCTAGTCTCCTGGGTGGCAGCTTCATGGAGCTGCTCAAATTCTTTTCATGTCTTTCTTTGCCACTAAACTAAAAGGCCCCCAATGGTGGGAGCTCTGTCACTTTGGCCACAGCACCTAACTCCAGTGATTTCTGAATGTACATACTGGGAGAATGAATGAATGAATGACTCTTGCTAAGGAGTCATTCTTCTCCCAAGAACCAGAGGCAGGCCCTGCCCCCAGCAGGGAGTCAGCAAGGTTGTGGCTGAGAGCAGCCTAGGAGGCTGATTGGTGGGATGGAATGCTGCAGGTCCTCCGGTATCCTGGATACCAAAGGGGTGGGAATGTAAACTGGGCCGGGAGGCTGCATTCCTGAAATTTCACTGCAGCCTGGGAGGAGCCTGCAGGGAAGTGAACCTGACCTTGAAGTTCTTGCTTTTTTTTTTTTTCTTGGCTCTTAAAAAGATCAGATGAAAGGTATAAGCCTGCAGCCTGGCCTTTATGAGAGAGTTCACAGTGGGATTCTAAGCCACACTCCACTTGTCACCTAGACTTTTTTTTTAAAGACAGGGTCTCACAATATAACCCAGGCTGGCCTTGAACTCTCAGCAATCCTCCTGCCTCAGCCTCCTGAGTGCTAGGATTACAGGCATGCACCACTACGCCTGGCCTGAATTGCTTCTTGCTGGGTACTGGTTCATCTTTGAGGTTCCCTTTGTGCACCCCAATGGGCAGAAGTCCTGATGGATCCTGCCTGGCCTCCCGAGCATTTTCCATTCATCAGCTCATTTAATTGTGTGTAGAACTTAATGAAGAAGACAGGAGTCAGCCCATTTCTGGGATCCCTGACCTGAAGCTCAGAGAAACGCATAAGTAGCAGGATCAGGCTCAGAACAGCTTCATCCACTTGTGCAGCCCTTGCTTGCCTAACTCCTTGGGAACATGGGCACCGTGCCGCACTCTGCAAATCCCATGTTGTCTCTGGCCCTCTGTATAGTGAGTGCCTTGGACCACGCAGGCCTTTACAAGAGGCCGTGTCTTCCAGTGGAGTATTCGCAGTGAACTCATGCATTCCAGCTCCTCCCTCGGCTCCCCACTTTCTGCTGCTCTAAGGTGCTCAGCACCTGGGTCCCCTAGATCCTAATTTGAGAACCTCAGCTGTGAGCCATTTCCAAAGGCTCAGCAGTGTGAGCAGCCATCTTTGCTTCCAGTCTGTGGCTCAGGCGAATAGTCAAGATGCGCAGGCTCCTCAGGACTCGAGTTTGGTGCACCGCCATGTCCCTGCTGCGTGCACAGATGCAGACCAGCACCAGAGAAGCAAGTAGGAAGTGTGTTTGTTTGCTTGGTTGGTTGATTTTTATGACTTACAAGGGTACTGTCTAAAGTACTCTAGTCCTCAGTGCAAAAAGGCCAGAGTTGTGAGCTGTGCTCAGAAGCCTATGTCGTCTGTGCCTTAGTCCATCCTGAGCATGGGGTGACAATGGAGATGACAGAGCCCAGTTTTAAATTAGATGACGATGTCGCTGGCTGTATATGTAAGGTGCAGCCTGTGAGACAAGTGAATTTCATGTTTAGATGTGGGTCTCATCCCCATATTATACCGTTCAGTAATATGTACTCTAGATCTGAAATCTCCAGCATTTTTGGACCCAGGCATTTTAGATGAGTATATTCAGCCTATAGTAGGAGTGATCTGGATTGAAAAACACCCGTTATTTCTTATGTATCTTGATTACTACGAGAGATGAGCACTGAGCTAAAGCCCCTTGGGTTACATATAAAAATGACAGTGCCGTGCCAAGGAAAGGGAGCATGCCCTGTATTCCCTAGCATGGTCATCGACACCCACTGCTGGAGGCAGAAAGTTGGCATCCTGCTAAGACGTGGCTCCTCTCAGCTTTCTTAGGGCTTACAGAACCTCACCCTCCAACTGTAGGAGACTTTTGGATGAATTCTTTTCCCCTTCCTTTTGGCCTTCTCAGTCCTTTAAAGCACCACCAGGGGTCTCTCACTAGAGCAGGTTTTTTTCACCCCCTAAACTGCTATATTCTGGCGTAGGAACAACAAATTACAGAGAGGGAAAAGTCGCCGGACTTTACCATTCTGCCATCTTCCCAGAATCCTCTCACTAGGGTAGGTTTTGACATCCCCTGTGCTCTCTCCCCAAGCACATTGGTACCTGAAGACACTTGTGGGTATCAACACTGGGAGAGAAGTCCTACTGGTGAAACTCCAGGGATGGTGCCACATAGCCTACAGTGTGTAGGAAGCATCCCACTCTCACCCCAGCAAATGATCTACCCCAAAATGCCAGCAGGCTCTCCTGGAGGAAGGCCGAGGTTGAGAACCCCTGAGGTATGTGTTAACTCCTCACTGTGCAAGCTTGGTGATGGACAGGATGAACTCCGCGCCTGGTCAGGTGGGTTTTATAGGCGAGTGTGTGCTGAGAAGGACAGGGAGAACACAGATGCGAAACAAAAAAACAGAAGCGCAGATTGCCAATTGCCATAAGGAAGTAAACGGTGCCACTAGAGAGACGGGGGAGGGGGGGGAGACCTAGTAAAGATGGCTCAGTCTTAGTGGCAGGTGAGGTAGCCCTGCAAAGGGAGGAGGGCAGGATTGGTGGGGCGCAGGGAGTAAAAGGGATGGGATTGGAGGAGAGAGGGCTTTGGAGAAGGCTGAGAGTTGGCAGTGAATATCCTTAGGCCTGGCAGAACTGGATATTGCTCTCCATGCAATAGGAAAGCCTTTATAGGAATAAGTGACAGAATCTCATTTACTTTTGTAAGAGGCTTTAATAACAGGACTTGGAAGGCTTTGTTTGTTTTTCTGTACGGAAGAGGATAGAAGATGCTAAGGAACTAGACCTGCCCACTGAAGCACCCAGGGGCACCAGGAAAGCCATTGAGCCCTTAACAGGTGTTAGGTGATGTGAAATTACATGACAAGGTGTTTTCAGCTGGGCTCCTGCTAGGAACCAGAGTCCGTAAGAGCAGATGTGTGAGGGTGGGGGTCCTGGGACTTGGAGATCATTGGTCACTACGAAACAGGATGCAGTTTGAGGGCAGGGAAAGGGGAACGGAAGGCAAGCACTTTTCCACTGATGCACATGCCCAACCCGTGTTCTTTTGAGATAGCCTTATTGAGATATAATTCATCTGCCATATAATTTGCCCATTTAAAACTTGCCATTATCTGGATCTTGGTATATTCAGAGTTGTCCAGTGCCCTGTTGTAGTGGAGATTTCAAATGTCCCCTGAGAATCTCCTGTGGGTGGAAGGTGACTGGATCTTGGGGGTGCTGTGCCCTTCATTGATGGGTCCATAGCTAAATGTGCTGTTAGGAGATGGAACCTGTTGGGAGGTGGGTCCCTGGGGCTGTGACCTGGACCTGGAACGGTGTATCCAGTCCCTGGTTCCTCCCTCCTTGCTCTCTGTGCTTCCTGGCTGCGATGGGGTGGGTTGCCCTTCTCCACTTTGCCCATGCTATTTTCTGTAGGGGGGGTTCAGCCAATTCTGGGCCTGAACCCACCGGAAACTGTGAGCCTTATGAACCTCTCCTCCTTAAAATTGTAGATGTTACAGTTTATTTCTGGATGTCCCCCTGCAGCCTCATGGGCTCCTGGGAAGACTTTGGGAAGGTGGTTGGATCATGAGGGTATGATACTCATGAGTGCATAAATCCAGGGATGAGCTTACAGCTAAATGAGATTTGGGAGGTGAAACTGATTGGATGAGGTGGTGGTAGGCGTGGCCTGGAAGGGTCTAGTGTCTCCTTTTCCTGTCTGCTTCCCCCTACACACCTTGAGCTGCGTCTCCCCTGGATACCTGTCTATACTGGTGCCCTGGCGGCCTGGCTCAGAGCCAGCTGACTGTGGACTGAAACCTGTACATACTGTGAGCCAAAATAAACCCGTCCTCCTCTGACTTGTGGGTACACTGGACACTGTGTCCTAGTGTTGAAAAAAACAGATTCTTATTACCCAGGACCCAGAAGTCATGTATCTCGTTAGCTGTCATTCTCCAGCCCTAGGAAACCACTAACCTACCTTCTGTTTCTGCAGATTTTCCTACTTTGGACATTTCTTAGAAAAGAAATTATACAATATGTGACTTTTTTTTTTTTTTTGAGACAGGGTCTTGCTTTTGTAATTCAAGCTGGCCCTGAGCTCAGCCTTGAACTCACAGCAATTCTGCCTCTGCCTCTGGAGTGCTGGGATTACAAGTGTGAGCCACCACACCCAGCACTGTGGTATGTGGTACTGGTTGCTGTTGGGCATGAGTCACCACACCCTGCATTGTTGTATGTGGTACTGGGGATCGAACCCAGGTCCTTGCACTTGCAATGCAGGTGCCGGAACCACTGAGCTAAATCCTTGGCCCCAATACATGATTTTTATGATGTTTGGCTTATTTCATTTAACAAAGCAACTTCAAGATTCCTCCATGTTCTTTCTTTACTGTCAAGTGATATTCCATTGTCTAGATGTGCCACATTCTGTTAACCACTCATCAGCCTGTGGGGTTTTTGTTTTTGGAATATTATGGATTAATGCTGCTACGAACATTCATATAGAAGATTTTGTTGGTATGTTTTTATTTCTCTAGGGTATCCGGTAGGTACCATTTTTATGTTTAGATTACAAAGGAAGATATGAAGTGGTAGAAAGGTTAAGTACTCACCGGAGTTCCCCAGCTACTAAGTAACAAAGTAGTAATGAGAACTCATGTGTTTTGCTCCATCCTCTCCAAGCACTTTTTCATACAGTAGCTGCTGTGCCAGGAGCCAGAAAGAGCAAAACAAATGTATTCCTGTCCTAGGAAGCTTCTAAAGAGACCCAAAACACAGGGGCCAGCTCATGTGAGGGTGGTATGAAGAGTGGCAGGTGGGCCCCCGGGACTCACACCGTCAGAAAGGGCAGAGAATGAAGGCTTGCTGGAGAGCAGGCACTTGCAGTGCAAGTGAAGGGGACAGAAACAAACACCAGGCAGGGGTGGAGGGCAGACAAGCTGCAGCCTGAGAAGGGTGCAGGTCTAGAGAGAGGTGGCTGCTAACTGGAGTTAATGCCCACGCCAGGCACACGGCTCCTTGGATAGTAGGTTCTGGGTACTGTGCAGACTGAGAGAGATCTCCAGCCCAGGCCCCAGGAGGAAGCACATCTTCCTGTCAGATGTCGCCGATGTCTCTGTCTGAAGCACCCTGATTTCGATTCTTCTTTCTCATCCTGAACATCAAAGGCTGGTATGCTTCTGATCTGAAGCTAGGGTGGCATTTTTCATCTCCTCCCCACAGGTAACTGGCTTTTCAAATACAGAAGGTGCATGCCTCTTCAAGGGGCTGTGGACATCACTGGCTGATGAAAAATGGATGTGGTAAAAAGTCAAGGTTGCAGGCACAGGTGTGCACCTGTCAGGTGTTGGAGCAGCCTCATCATTCCCCAGCTTCTTCAGTAAGCCCTGAGAAGGACCAGGTGACCCAGCCATGGCCCTACCGGAAAGCCCTGTCGTGTCCCACAGCTTCGGAGCTCACCCTATTCCCCCAGGCAGCCTTGAGCAGGCAGTATTAGCTGGCTGGTCATGTTCACTCCAGCCCACTAGAACACACACCGCCATATGTGATGGGAGGGAGCAGCTTCCTGCGGCCCGGGTGCTGGTGCTGAGTGCCTTACCACACACTGAGCTGGCACCCTCAGTGTGGGGAGCCTGTACTGGAGGAGAGTGGGGAGTGGTAGTAGGGCTTGCAGAAAAATTTAGAGACCTAGAGAAGATTCCACACAGCTCACAACCAACTGGCCTGGTTTTATTCTGAATTGTGTGAAGCAGAGGAAGCCAGAGGGCAGAGAGACACAGCTTTTGAGCACATACCAGGCCTCAGCAATGAGCAGGCGCTTTTTTAGACCCAGTGCTGAGTGCTGTGGGTGAGCAGAGTCCAGACTGTAAAAGCTTTCAGCAGTGAGTGAGCTAGGCAGTCGCATTCATGTTGAGGAGGTTCAAACATGCCGGGTGACGCCACGAGGCCCTGAAGGATTGTGGGATTGAGGAAAGCAGAACTGGATTTGGTTGAGGTTGGCCTAGTCATCCAGCAGTGATGGTGAACCTTTCAGACCTTTCAATGATGCAAGTAGCCTGCTGCGTGCGTGCCACAGGATCTACCAACACTGGTCTAGGGGCTCACAGAAGACATACACTTGAGGTGTCTCGGTGGAAAAGGGCACAGTGGCTGGGCAGAGCACACTGCATGGAGGAGTGTCTCCATGGAAAAAGCAACTCCTAACACAAAAATGGAGTAGAGTCAAAGATGCCTCCAGGGAAACTCATGAAAGACTGGGAACCACTGGAAATTCTCGAGTAGTGAATCAGATATGGAAGACATTTCATACTGGGGATGGCTCCAGGGTGCTGTGGTTGTGCCCCCTACACATTCCTGTTCTTCTAGGCAGCAGGGCTTGTCCAGATGCCCGCTGCCAAGTACCTGTGTCTGGGAACCAGGCAGGGAGGGAATGAAGAATGCTTCCAATTTTGGTATTAAGTGATTCCTTCCTATTTCCACCCTTCAGAGAACAGTTAGGAAGTCAGAAGCTTAGAGTTTTTTTCTGTTGTGAAGGGGTGGGGGTGGTTTTTGAGACAAGGTCTCTGTGTAGTCTAGGCTGACCTGGAACTTGATATGTATGTAGCCTTAAATGTGTAATCCTCCCGTCTCAGTGCTAGGATTCCAGGCATCCAACACCACTCCTGGTGGGAGTCCTTATTCTAGGACCACCCCGGACTGAAGAACCTGGGTGCTTCCACTGCTCAGATCGCATCCTCACCTTAAAGTTGTCCAGGGTTATTTCTGTTTCTTATTGGCAACAACCTGTAGTCATGATTTTGAAAGTCATGAGGTCTCCTCTGCTAGGAGATCCATCTTGAAGAAGAGTCCTCTTGTGTATCAAGTGCGGTCACATGTGTTGCCCTGGAATCTGCTCCTAACTGTCCGAGCATTTTGTGTTTTCCATGACACAGCTCTGTGATCCCGTCCACTTTTCACAACAGTTGGAAGCACAACCCCCTCTTAATAGAGGAGGAAATGTGAGCTTCTGAGAGGGGAAATCACTTCCCCACAGTCGCAGAGCAGCGGTCTGTCTGACTAGGGCATCGCTGCCTCTGTCTCTCCATGTTGCTCGTGGGCAGCAGCACAGACAGCTGACTGCAGAGGAATTGCTGACTTACATGACAAGAGTGGGACTTTTATTCTATGGGTATTGCTTCCTGGTCTCCAAGGGTTCAGACCCCACAGGGGTTTTTCACTCTACTCAATCTTTTCTTGATGACATTTCTTAATATGTTACCTGCCGCTCTTTCGGTTCAGTTAAGCATTAGAGAACCCGGCTGCATTGAAACCATTCGAGCTGACAAGTTCATCCAGATAGTGGCTTCCAGACTTGTCTGTTGTGAACATTTGAGGGCTGGAGATGTGGCTGAGTGGTGGCGTGCTCATTTACCGTATTAGTCTCATTCCCACCACCAGGACAAAAATACCTGCCACTTGCAGCTTAAAGGAGAAGTTTATTTTGGCTCACAGGTTTAGTCC
>PVIR01035532.1:0-16404 GCA_004026965.1 Petromus typicus | reverse complement strand
AAAAAAAAAAAAGAATATGAAAAGTCACAGAATAGTATAGAAATTATCTATATCTATTCTTTTCAAGAATAGCCTTTCTTTCTTTCTTTCTTTTTTCTTTCTATCTTTCTTTCTATCTATCTATCTTTCTTTTTTTTTTAATACTGAGTCTTGCTTTGTAGTTCAGCTTGGCCCTGAGCTCACTGTATAGCTCAGGCTAGCCTTGAACTCACCTCAGTCTCCTGTCTCTGCCTCCCGACTGCTGGGATGTGGTGTGTGGTACTGATTCCTGGGGTGATGGGCATGATCCACCACGCCTGGTATTATGGCATTAGGGACTAGGGATCAAACTTGGGACCTTGTGCTTGCAAGGCAGATGCCAGAACCACTCAGCTGAATCCTCGGCCCATGAATAACTACTTTTAATTTAGTTTCCTTTTTCTTATTCATAAACATTTTATTTTGTTCTTTGCATCTGTTTTGTTGACCTTCTAAGATGCTAACAACGTACTCTAAATATCGTATTTCCATGATATTAAGTTTTCTAGCCTGGGGATTCTTAAAGTATTTTAGGCTATAATTTATTTGTATACCTCCTGTCACTAAATACAAAAATAATAAAAATGGTTCTATATACACGAATTTTAAGTTTGAGGGCAAAGTATAGAGCTTTTATAAAATTCTCAAAATATGTGTTTCATTGAAGATTAAAAAACAATTCTAGTTTGTGAATTTTAAGAATGACATGTTTCTTCACGCTGTTATTTAATTTCATATTACCTGAGCTTAGGCAGTGTCTAATAGTTCAGTGAAACTAATGAATGTCCTTGTCCATATCTAAATCTTTCTGTTCATCTTGTTTACTTAGATATTTTCTCATTAGTTGCAAAAAATAGATTTACTATGTTAAGTGCTAAAAATGCTAGTGCTTAAAATAAGCACTATTTTTAAAGCCCTTCTGAAAATCCACATGTAACCTAAAAGTCTGTTTTTGTTAAAAAATTTGGACCTACATATATTATGGTTTATACTAGTTAATGAGCCGTACTCATTTCTATGTAAGTTCAGATTTTTAAAAACATGTCTTCTTGAGCAATTGTGAGTTTTTTTGCTATGACATGATTATTTTGGGGTTTATTCAGTTTGTCTTAATATAGAAAGTTATTATTTCACCCTGTATCTATTGTTAGGTATTTAGATTGTTTTTAATTCTGTTACATTAGACTGTAGTGACTTTCCCTGTTAAGATTATCCTCCATATAGAGATTTTTGCTGTGATGATTGTCTAGGAATGTTGTTAAAAGTCAATATACTTTGAAATGAAACCATTAATCTGATAAATTTACAATTATCTCAAGATTTAATTGAACAGAAAATACTTGGAAGAAAAATAGCTTTTCATAGACATTTAGATAGTAAAGGAGGACTTCAGAAATTAGTGATAGCATGTGACAAGCCCTGGGTAGTCAGTAATTTCATTCTCATTACTGAAAGGTGTATTAATTTCTTGGAGCTTCCATAACAAAATGTCATGGGCTGGATATTTTAAACAGCTGAAGGTTATTTTCTATTCTGGAAGCTGGCTATCTGTGATTAAGGTGTTGGTGGGATTTGTTTCTTCCGAGGCCTCTTTATTTTGCCTTGTCAATAGCTATCTTCTCCTTTTGTCTTCACATAGTCTTTCCTCTGTGCATGAGTCTGTATCTAAATTTCCTATTTTTTATACGAACTCCAGTTATTTTTATGAGGGCCTGCCTTAATGACATTATTTTAACTTAATTATCTCTTTAAAGATCCTGTTTCCAAATAGTTACATTTCAACAACTGGTTAAGCCTTCAAGATGTGAATTTGGGGTACAGTGCAATTAAACCTTATGATAAAATTATAATGCTTTAGAAGTAAAAGAAACCTATGTATTAGTCCCAGGCATTTACTTTACTGATGAAATAACTTTAAGTAACTTGTTCAGATGTATACAAGGAATTACAAGATTATGACTAGAACACAGCTTTTCTGATTCTTAGCTATTGACTTTTGATTAGAATTAATGTAAAATTACGATGGTTTTTAGATAACTTGGAGTTTAAAACACAAATGATGATAAAAATTCTTGATAGCCTTTGATTTATCTCATTGGTTTAGTTCTTCAGTTCTAGGTTTTAGGTTTCAGTTGAATGAGTTGTAAATCAGAAGGTTTTGTTACTTTTCAAAAACTGCCAATACTAAGATAAGAAAAACATGACAGTCTTCGTTGAGTGAAGTCACTACAGATGTGCCCTATTCTCTTCCTTAAATCAGAAATTACTCACTGGTCTAGCAAAGGGAGATTATTGATGAAAATGGTATTTATTATATTTTTGAGATGTGTACTATCCAGATGTATGATAATCAGTACTTTGAATTAGTAGAATATGTATGTTTGCATAGAAGGTTCCAGTGGAGAGATGTTCTGGAACATGTCTGTTCCTCATCTATTTACAGAGATTAGGTTTTTGAGAGAGGACTCTCCTGACAGGAAGGAATGGCTGTGTAGGTCTTCTGATGGTGAAGGAAGAGAAAAACAATGAAAGCCAATATACTTGTTAAAGAGGAACACTGGATCTAATAAGCCATAAAAATTTCTGTATGGTTTTTGATAAGACAGTGTAGTAGCATAAATGATAGAAGAAAGTCTTTGAAGGCTAATTAATATATAGATCAGAAGACATTTTTATGAGGGCCATAATGCCCTGGAGTAACGGTGTGGCTTGATTGTAGTGAGGAAGTAATTTTAGGAAATTGGAGTGCTGTTTATTATTTATCAGCTAGTTAGCTGGTTGGTGGATTGATTTTTCTGAAACAGCATCTTTCTATGTTCAGATTAGCCTAAATTCATGTAGACTGTCCAGTACCAAATCAGGCATAGCTAAAAAATTCCAAATTGTACACCTAAGTACCATTTGCTATTGAATAAGAGTAATACCTGGAAAGAAAAGACAATGGCTATAAGTTTCTGAACACTAATGAAAAGCATGACCATTGAGCCGCAGTACCCCCAAACCAAGTAGCAGAGCAGAAGTCATGTCTGGATATGTCATTGGTGAAGTGTGTAATGCCAGAGGTGAACGTTGTAAAGCATTAATGGAGAAAAATAAGTTATTTGCAAGGATTTGTGGATTAAAATTGCAGAATTAGTGACAGGAGGAGGTAATGAAAAAATATCTTCAAAGAGGTGGGAGAAGGTTATTTTCAATATGAAATTGCATGCATATCAAATCTTTTTTGAGCATAGAATATATACAATTATAGATAACTGGAAATAATTTATTAGGATAATAAAGTTATCACTGATAAGTTTTAAAATTTTTGAATTATGTAAAATTGTAAATTGATGGATATATATTCATAAAATGATATTAAGCTTTATAATAAAGTATAGAATGATTAAATCCAGTGAATTAACATATCTGTGACTTCAATTAACATATCTGATTTTTTTGTGGTGAGAACATTTGAAATTTACACTCTGAGTGATTTTTATTTTTATTTTTTTAATATTTTTATTTTTGATTTTTTTAGGTTTTTTGAGACAGGGTCTCACTTTGTACTTCAGGCTGGCCCTGAGCTCAGCCTCCAACTCACATCCCAGCAATCCTCCTGCCTCTGCCTCTCGAGTGCTGGGATTACAGGCGTGAGCCACCACGCCCGGCACTGTAGTATGTGGTACTGATTGCTGGTAGGTGTGAGTCTCCACACCCAGTATTGTATGTGGCTCCTGGGGATCGAACCCAGGTCCTTGCACTTGCAAGACGGGCGCCGGAACCACTGAGCTAAATCCTCGGTCCTCTGAGTGATTTTTAAATGTACAATATATTATTATTTACTATATCCACCATGCAGTGCAGTATATTTCCAAAGGAAAACTTAGTTCTCCTGTAGTTGCTTGACATGCAAATACCTTCACATTCTCCTCACTCTCTGTGAATAACTTAATGTGTATTCTGTTGGATAGAAGTTAAAGAAAAATGACGTTGAATATAAACTAGATTCTCAGGGATAGAGAAATAGTTAGCTTTTTGTAGTAACAAGGAAAAACGGACTCTTGTCACAGTTGTTAGTATTTATTGAGCACCATGTGTTGTATGTGGTGCTAGAATTGTCGGTGTGGTTTTCATTAGATACTTAGGAAGGTCTTTAGTTGAAGCCCTTGATCTTTATTGTAATAAAACAACTGAGGGTTAAAGAAATATACATAATGTACAGTCGGTAAGTAGCACAGCTTAACTTTGTAACCAGACTGCCTGACTTTCATACAGAAATTGTGTTTCAAGCATGTTTAGTTCATTATGGTAATTATTATTTAGATATATATATATATTCTCACAGTTTATTCTGTACAAAGAAACAAAGATATTGAAAGCATAAGGTGGAGAAGAGGAGTTGCCTACGTAGATATTGAAGGGATCTGTCCTGGTGTAATATAGAATAATGGCCTATCGTAAAGAATTTCTTCCAAGTATAGCTGTCAAGGACTGAATTAGAGTAACTCTTGAAATGTAGTTTTGGTTTCTAACACATATTCTGTATGGCAAAAGCTGTTACATTAGGATATTCTCTTTTCTAGTGGAAAGAGTGAAAGAACAATTAAAGCTTTCCTTGGAAAACAAGAATGGCATAGTGCAAACTGGTGAATTGACAGTTGTGCTTGATGGATTGGTGATTGAGCAAGAAATTCTACCAAACAGCACCTCATCTCCAGCCAGTAAGCTAAGTTACGTATCTTTAAGATTTAAAAGAAAAATCAACAGGAAGTACATAAAAATGTAGTTTCTTTCTTTCTTATTGTTCAGTAGAAATACAGCAAAATGGTGATGCCTTACATGAAAATGAAGAGCCTTCAACAAGGACAACTACCAGGTAGAATATTTTATTTTAGTATTTGTGGCAGCATGATGTAGCATTGCTCACGTATGAAGCTTCAGAGATTAACTATAGCTTAGCATTTGCCATAGAATTAAAAAGTTTCTGTGTAAACATGTTATTTTGGAGTTCTTAAAATAGCCTAAAAATAATGGCTTTTTTAAAGTTATACCATGAAAGTCATCTGTTTAAGGTGTTCATTTTATTACATTTTAGTGTATTCATATGTTGTCACTACTTTCTGATTTCAGAACATTCTTATTGCTAACCCCCCAGGAAGCTACCTCCAGCAGCAGTCCCTCCCCAAGGCTTTTCTTCTCTGAACTTTGGCATCTAGTAATACACTGTCAATTACGTACATTTGTCTTTCCTGGCTGTTTCGTATAAAGGAGCTCATACGGTGTATAAACTTGTAACTGTCTCTTTCACCTACCTTAACGTTTCAGGGTTTATTCACGGCATAGCATTTATGAGTGCTTCTTTCTTCATGAATGTCTCTAAAAATCTGTTTTTTGGTGCATCTTATTGGAAGACAGAGTCATACTATGGTGCTATCTTATTGCTCTCTAAATGGCATTGTCCTATAGATCATGAGGAGATGAATGTTCTACAGATTGTGGTTTATACAAAAGTCAATTCCTCGATATATTTCAGTGATAATTAATAGAGGATCTGTACTTGAAATATAATGGAATTAAAATCTGAAAATATAAAAATATATTGTAAAATTGATTTAGCATATTGGAAACAACATAAGGTATATGACCTTATGAGTCATATACTCCTTAGAGTTATTGATAATGTTACTGTAAAATTTCCATTTAATAATCCTCTTCAAAGAGTTTGAAAAGGTAAATATACTTTCAAAATGTATACTTGTCTTTACACATATTTAGTGTCCATCTTATAATTTATCTTGAGAAAATTAATGACTATAAGAATACAACAGTTAACCCAAATAAAATGTGTTAGTATGTGAAATGTGTCTGCTTTTATATTGCAAGATTAGAAGAAAGAATTTGAAAAAAAAGAATCTCAGAGACACAGGGTGGAGATAGTTTTGATTGTTTTCCAAAGCTTTCTAGACTGTGATAATAACTTTAGGGTTCTCCCCAAGTATAGTGAATTTTAAGCAGGAAAGGAATATGATATGATTTATAATTTTAAAAATATGTAGAGTATTTTGTAGATATAAGATATCCTCTATATTTGTAAATGCTTTCCTGGTCACTTCTACAATATTGCCTAACATCCATTCACTGCCAATAGGATTTACAATGTCTGATTTTGTACTTTGTTTTTCTTTATTTGTAGTTAATTTATACACTATACATTCTTACAGTTTGAGAGCGGAAGAGCTTACTTTGATAACCATGTACTTACAATTTTAGTGACTAATTTGCAAGTGTTTTCAGCTTTTTGTAATGCTCAATAAAATCATAAGTTTAGAATTGTTTTTTATAAGTTTTGCAGAATTTAATGCATTTTTGAAGTTCCTTTTAGAGTACTTAAAATAGATTAATACCCTTAAACAAACTGTACAGTTTGAATTCAATTTGAGGCCTGACTTATTTGGACTCAGTGTATTTGTATATCAGTATTTTTTGTCTGCTGGTATGGATACATTTAGAACAAAGAATAGTTTAAAGATTAATGTAATAGAGCAGGCATATCTTTGTTTATATTACTCCTTAAATCCCTCTCTTGAATGGTAAGAAGTCAGTAAAATATATATGAAAATGGAGATGAAAAGTGTTTAAATGTACTTATTGAAGTAATTTTTTTCTCTTTAAAGGTTGGCTGTTGAAGAGACTAATGGAGTAGATAATCATGTACCTGCAAACACTGTAGTCCAGAACGCATGCCTCTCTTATATAGTTAATGGAGACAGTGCACCTTCATCTCCGTCTCAGGTTGCCACCAGACCCAAATATCCACCAGCTCCCAAACCACTCTCATCTGAGCCTCCTAGTGACACTGGTAAGCATGGCTACTTAGGAAATGTTGCTTAAATGAAAACTGAGTTAAGTTTTTAATCCATGCCTGTACTCCTTTATTGTACAGTCTTTTATTTTGTGATAAAAATTTTAAAACTACAATGCTAAATTTTTTTCTAAATTTAAAATTCCTAGATTACATATTTAGGACTATATTCCAAAAATATATTAGTTTACTATTCGCAGTGAATTTCACCATACAGGTATTTATATGATAGCTAAATTTGTGTGTGTGTGTGACATGAAATACTATTTAATTTGTGAAATGAAATGAATTTCTGAAAGAACTTCAGTGAATTCATTAGTTAGATTTAATAATGAATGGTTGTGTCTCTTGGTATATAATTTTTTATTGCCTTAGTATATAATTTTTTGGGAAAAATGAATGTTGATTTAATAGAGCTATCAGAAAGTTTTATTTCTAAAAATTAAGAATTATTCTATAATAGAAAGAATGCCCAAGGATGATTCTCTTTATAATTGATTCTGGGCCTTTCTGAAATACAATGTAACATGAACAACTTAGTGTCTTTTAAAATTTCGAGAAAGAAAATGCATTCATAGAAACTGCTTTATAGTGTCTGTTCTTCAGTATGGATAATATAAAACATTATAGTGCAAATCATTTAAAAGTTATTCTACAGATAGTCAAATTATTTACCTATACACAAAAGTTCTTCATGACGAGGCATGAATCCATTGTCTTTTAGTCTAGGAAGTTTTTAAGTCATCAGTAGTACTCTGTGCTAAAAAAATTTTTGGGGAAAAAACCTATTAATCCATACATCTAAAAGTTGTGTTTTAAATAGTATAACTTCTTTATTTATTCTGCAAAGCAATTATAAACATAAAGCAATAAAAATATTAGAACTTGTTCACTGTCATGTGACTAAATGAATGACTTTGTTTGTTATATGGTATTATTTTGGATTCTAAATGTCTGTGCCCATTCTATTGTAAGTCTACTCCTAATTTATGAAAAGAAGAAGAAAATGTTAATTTCTGAAAGTCTTTTACTACTACTGTTTTCCTTGTCTTCTACCTCCACTTAAAGTGTATGAGTTTGAGGGCTTTTAGTTATTCCTAAAATATGTAGTTTGGGTAGATTGGTAAAGGTGTCCACTACTTGCTGCATGTTTTAGTGTTTGTCTGTATTTGGATGTTGATGTAAAAAGAAGGAAGAATTTACTGAGGCTGTCCTCATTGTAGAGTGTCTTATTTATACTATGTAGCGTGTGACTTTATAAGAGTCTTTGCTTTGGGAATAAATTCACTTTATATATTCCTTCCTTGGTACTCCTTGCCTGAAATTTCAGAGTAAAAATAAAACACACATATGGGACAGTTGAAATGAAAATTCCACCATAAAGAATTCCCACAGCATTCATTAATTGTCTCGTAAGGAAATCTGTGACAATCTGAATAATGCAGTTCATAGCTAACATTTTTTATGTACATGTTCCAAATGCTGTGTATCTGTTAATGGATTTGATTCTTACAGTGACACTTTGACTAGGTAGCAGCATGTTCCCCTTTGGTCGGATGAGGGAACTGAAGCCCTGAAAAGGGCACAGCTACCAAGTAGAGGAGGTAAAATTGACTCCAGCTTTGTGGCTCTCTGCTTTGTATTATGTTTTCTTATTCATTTTGATGTATGTGGTTGGTATAATGTTTCAAAAGGGCAAAGTTGATTTTTTTTTTATACTATTAATTGGCTCTACCTTTTCACCTTGTTTGACTGTTGTTGGAGTCATCTGACAAAACAATCCAATAGTCATCATTCCATTGACTGGTTTACAAAAGCTTCCGGAACCTGCTCTGGTAGTAGCAACTACTTAACAGATGCCTTTTTGAATGATTGCCCATCCCTTAATAGGAGGATGAATTCAGGTATCTTCTTAAGTGATAGGTAGCCCCTATCTGTTTAAGATGATGGTACAAAATGATATAATACTGTTTTTTTTTTTTTTTTTTTTTAAAAAAAAAGGACTTTAAAATCAGTTTTTGTTGTTGGAGCTATTGGAGTGAGACCAGTGCAGTATGTATTCTGTGTATAACATATAATTTCTTTAATGTATTGTCTGCTGCTATGGATAAATGTGATACGTCCCTCAAAGGTTTAGACGTTGGAAGCTTGATCCTCTATATGGCAGTGAGAGATGGTGGGACTCCTGAGAGGTGGGACCTAATGAAAGGTTCTTATCTCTATCAGGGCACGACTTTGGGAGAAATGAGGTAGTTCTGTGGTCTCAGGAGAGGGAGCTCTTTCTGAGTGTGACCTCTGAGTTGTTCCCCCGCGACCAGTCTCAAAATAAAGTCTCAGCCAGGTGTGGTGATGAATGCCTACAATCCCAGCACTCAACAGACTAAGGCAGGAGGATCACCACAATGTGAGGCTACCTTGGCCTGCTAAGTGTGTTTGAGGCCAGCTTGAACTGCATAGTGAAACCCTGTCTCAAAAAAGAAAAGAAACCTGACCTCTTGTTCTCACACATGTTCTACCATTTAGCTCAAGACAGGGTTTTGCTATGCAGACCTGTCTAGCATTGGTATATTTCTGAGGCTCACCTCAAACTCCCCAATCCTTCTGCCTCAGATTCCTGAGTGCTTTGATAACAGGCTTATGCTGACTTTTCTCTTAACTTTTGAACTGCAGAACTATAAATGATACTGCTATTTGTGTGAATGTGCATATATCACTGTAATGATGTCTTTAACTCTTTTGGAAAGACAACCTAGAAGTGGAATAACTGGGTCAAATGGAATTTCTATTTTTGAGGCCTCTCCATACTGATTTCCATGCTGGTTGTACTAGCTTACATTCTCAGCAGTAGCATAGAAGGATTCCTTTTCCTCTGCAGCCTCTCTGGCGTTTATTATTATTTGATTTCTTAATGATAGTCATTCTTGCTGGAGTAAAGTGTTTTAATTTGCATTTCTGTAATGTCTGGAGATGTTGAACATTTTTTCATGTAAATGTTGGTCATTTGTATTTCTTCTGAGACATGTCCATTCACTTTAGTGGCCTGTTCTTATTCTACTTTATTTGAAAACATTGTTAGATTGACAACAGCTGCTTGGTGCTGAGAGGTGGGTATATCACAAAGTCCATGAGCCGTTGCACGTGGTGGATGGCACACACATTCCTAATACTGGGGAGCCAGAGCCCAGGGTAGAAGGATCGTGCATTCATTGCCAGCCTGGGCTATGTAAAGAGACACTGTCACTCACCCCTACTGCCCCCTAAAACTGAGAAACTTCTAAAAATCAAACATGTAATTAGGGAGATGCATCTGATAACACAAAAGTCATAATAACCGAAAATGAGGGTTAGGTGTGTCTTATTAAGGAGCTAAGTCAATCTGAGTCTGTGGTATTCATCTGTAATCCAGTTATTCAGTAGGCCCCAGGCATGGGGCTTACATTTGTGCCCAGTTTGAGTAATATAGCAAGGCCCTGTTCCTTTAAAATTGAAAAACTAAGCTGAGCATGGTAGCCCACACCTGTAATCCCAGCACTCAAGAAGTAGAGGCAGGAGGATCGCCATGAATTTGAGGACTACCTGGGCAACATAATGAGCTCAGGGCCAGCCTGAACTGCAAAGCCAGACACTGATTCAGCAAACTTAAAAAAAAAAAAAAAAAGGATGAAAAAAATTCAAAGAATATATGTGATCTTACAGCCAGGAGCTATGGTATTACATTTGTGGAGAAAGAGATGAGATGCTTTGCATAAGTTTTCTACTATCATATCTACCAAATAACATTTGAATTATTTACTTATGTATGAATCTCCATAGTCCTTCATGATCTGTCTGCTCATGGCCCTCTTCATTTTCCTTTTCATTCTCTTTCCCTTCCTTCCCTACTTTCTCTCTCTTTTTTTTTCTTATGTGTGCGTTTGTTTAATCACTCTTATATCCATTTGTCAACTGATATCTGTTTTGCATAAATATTGCATTGTGACACTGCCATGTGTCTTGGTATGTAAATTACTGGTTTCTCTACCTCAGCGCTATCAACATTTTGGGCCAGTCTTTTGTCTTAGGGGTATTCTAGGCCAGGAAGTTTCAGAAACATCTCTCCTCCGCTTAGATATGGAAAGCAGCTCTCCAGGGATTACTTAATGTCTCTGGAGGGGAGACTGTCCCCTACTTAAGAAGCACTGACATGTATGAACAGTAAACCCCTCAGTCAGAGGTAAGTGAGTAGCATCTTATCAGAGTTCTGACAGCATTGGATAACAAACTTGAATTACTGAAGGAAAGTCATCGGTCTTAGCTAGTTTTTTGTTTGTTTGTTTGTTTTAAATATATTTAAATAAGAATATATTTTAGAACAGTTTTAGAGATACTGAAAAATTGGGCAGATAGTTTTTACATTTTTCTCTCAATACAGTCAGAATTTCCTGTTGTCAATATTTTACATTACTTTGGTACAGCTAATGAACTTTTATTGATAAGTTGTCTGTAGTTTTCATTAAGTCACTCTCTGTGTGTTGCACTGGCTCAGTGGGTTTTGAAAATGTCTGTTATCATGTACATACCAGAATAGTATCATGCTGGGAGTTTCACTGATTTATCTATTCATGTCTCCCCCTAAGGCCTTAGAAAGCACTGATCTTTTCATTGTCTCCACAGTTCTGCCATAGTCAGATAGTTGGAATTATAGTACAATATTAGTCTTTTCAGATTGACTCTTTTCACTTAGCACTGAGCATTTCACATTCCTCCATGTCTCATGGGGCAGTGGAGAATAAAATTGCTATACATGTTTTTGTGTAGGCTTTTGTGTGGATGTGAGTTTTTTCCCTACTTAGATTAAGCAGAGGGGTGAGATTAGTAGATTGTATGAGTCTGTTTAGTTTTTCTTTGCTTTTATTTTTTCATTTTTGGTGCTGGGGATCAAATTAGGGCACCTTGCGAGGCAGGTGCCAGATCCCAGCCCAAGAGTGTATTTACTTTTGTTTAAGGGAACTGCCAAACTGTCTTTAGGGCAGCAGCATTGTTCCATATTCCCACCAGTGAGGAATGAGTTTCTGTTGCTCTGTATTCTTACCAACATTCATGCACTAATGAAAGTTAAATTATTTTTATTTTCTGACAATATCAAATCTTTCATGCCTGACTGTTTTATATCTTTATTCATTGTGCCTTAGGAATTTTTTGTTTTCTTTGGCTAGATCTTTTAATATAATCTTGATATTGAACTTGAGTCTGTCCCTTTGCTGAAATGTTTTAGTTCCAATTAATTAATTGGTTCTAATGGTTGTAATTGGTCCTTAATGGTTCTAATGGTTGATTTTTTGTATTATAAGGAAATAATCTTGGGCCGGGGATTTAGCTCAGTGGTTCCGGCACCTGTCTTGCAAGCGCAAGGACCTGGGTTCGATCCCCTGGTAACCACATACTATACTGGGCATGGAGACTCACGCCCAGCAGCAACCAGTACTACATACCACAATGCCCGGCGTGGTGGCTCACGCCTGTAATCCCAGCACTCGGGAGGCAGAGGCAGGAGGATTGCTGTGATGTGAGTTGGAGGCTGAGCTCAGGGCCAGCCTGAACTACAAAGCGAGACCCTATCTCAAAAAAAAAAAAAAAAAAAAAAAGGAAATAATCTCCTTTACAAATGACTTTTCTTCGCAGTTCCCTCCCCAAGTGGAATTCTAAGGTTATTTATTACTATTCTTTGTGTCCTTGGTTACTTCTTTCACATGTACCATTGCATTGATGTCTTTTTATTATCATTAATTCCTCTAAAGTTTGTAATTTCATTTTGATTTCATCTTCAGCTCAGTAATTTTATTTTATTGTATTTTCTTTTATTTTGTTCTTTGTGCTGGACAAATTGCTTTTTTTTTTTCTCTAATATTAAAGATTCAGCCTAGGGCCCTTGTTAATAAAGTACCTCAGCCCTTTCCCTTTTTCTTTTCTTCTGTCTTCTTTTATCTTTTTCTTTTTTTTTCATGAGACAGGGTCTCATGACTAAGTCACTAAATTTAGGCTGAGCTCAAACTTCTAGTAAACCTGCCTCAACCTCCCAGAGTGGAAGGATTACAGGCAAATTATCATTTGAATGGACATATAAAACCCATTTTTCTGACCTATAAAATGTCAGTAATGCTGGTATCTGCATCAGAGTGGTATACTCTGAGTAATAAATAAACAAGATAATTACAAAGTAGAGAGCAGGTTACTAGACTTTTAACAGATATATCAATATTTATATTTTATTTTACTTTCAGTTTTATTGAATAAAAGAATATACCCATCTGATTGTACAACTGGAAATCTTAACACTTGTTTTTTATACATGCCAGCTTCTCTAAAAATACAATGTTAATGATGAGAAATACAAGAGTAAATAAGTTTGACCAAGCTATTAAACTCCAACCTTAATGAAAACTGAACAAAACAAATAAATTATTTTAGAGCAAGAGGAAAAAGAAAAAGAAAAAAACATAACACTGAGTAAGAGGTGAGGACATGTGCAGCATTACATAAGTAAGACACCCAGGGTTACCTTTCTGAGTGCATGGTGAGAGTGGACAGGAAATCATGAAAAAGAGCGAGTCAGGAAGCATTCAGAGACTGTAGAAACAGTAAGCACATATTCCTGAAGTGGAAAGAGTTTTTCCATTCAAGAAACAAAAAGACAAGCCTTGTGAAGTCAGATGAGCTGTGGGCCCGCCTTCACAGAATCTTTGTCAGAGCTGTATCACAGACATTGGTATTTATTCCACTTGCAATAGGACATCATTTGTATGTGTAATTGGGGGAGTGAGAAGATCTGTTTGAAGGATTACTTCGGGCCCTGTTGGAATAACAGGAACCAGAGAAGAGGTAGGGAGACCAATTAGGTAGCTGTAGCAGTAGTGTACGTGAGATACAGAGGAGTAGGGTACAGTGGTACCTGAAGACAGGCAAGAGATTTGCTGAGAGTGTTTGCTGTTAAATTACATGATACATTTGTGAAGTTTTGCCTTGACTGACAAGTAGGATTTTATATTTATTTGTATTTTATTTTCTTCTGGCATTACTAATAGTGTTTTACATGCTATGTTTTACTAGGCAGAAGAGTTTATGACTGTTTCTTGTTAGACTGGATTATATCTTTCCCAAGATAGTGCTTTTACTTAGTTTTTGTTGTTTCACCTTGGAACTACTAATTCCTTTTGTGGGAATGTCACATTATAAAGCAATAAACATTAAATGAAACGGTGTTTTTAAGTAAATATCGTAAAGAGGAATTGAAAATTCATCCTCTGCAGAGTCTCTTTGTTTCTCTCTGATATCTAACAGTGTTATGTATGGGAAGTTCTATAAATAGGTTTTTTTAAAAAAATTTTTTTAACCCTGCAGTTATTCTCTGCTGCATGTTTGGTACAGTGCTTGATTTATTCTGTTTTTCTTCACATATCATTTGATCCCTTTGATATTATGCCCTTCTCTCCTGTCTACCATTTAAGTCCTGCTCATTTTTTAAAAATTACCTGAAGATTCTCTTTCTTTAATTCTGTCTTCCTCCATTGTTTCCATTAGAACTTAGATGTGTAATCTTCTATAGGGTTTGTTTGGTAATCTGGTCCTTACACTTATAATTTGATAAACTTTTAGTGATATATAATTGAAATGCATCACTTACTCTTAAAGTGAAAATTAGGAAAACTGTCGCTGGATTTTAGTAATGTTTCATTTCTTCAGGAAGTGTAGAAAAGGTTCTTGGATTGTTTATGGTCCCCTGTCATGCTGTCTTAAGGATTAACACGATTATGTATTTCCTATTACATAAAATTTTAAAATTCTTATTAGCTACGATTTATATATTAAAAAGGACAGAGAAAGGGATCATTTTAAAGTTAATATAACACACAGTTTTAAGAACTGAAGAAAATAATTTATCTAAATAATGGCTTCTCTTTTCTGAAGTTAAGGTTATTTATATATGTGTACATATAAAAGTGTAACTATATAAACATATATGAATATATAATCATATAAAATATATCATAATATATTGTATAAATAAAATTATATATAATTTTGGCCATTTGTATATTTCCCTATGAGCTATGAGAAATATAATTTCTTTCCCAATTTATGTCTATCAGTATCATTACATTGTTCAGTCTGAATTAGGCTTTGAAGAACTCTTGTTCATTGATTGGATAATCGCATCCTTTGTTGTTACTTCCTGGATCATCTTATTAATTTTCACTTTTCAGTTAATGGAGAATCATCCTCATCTGCACCAACTGATAATGCTTCCACCATGGAGATTGCTGTAGCATCTGAAGAAACCACTTTAACTTCAAATTGCACTGCTGCTACCATAGAAGATCCTCCCATTCAAGAGATGATGGCTTCCTCAGAGCACAGTGAATGTGTTCCTTCCTCCAGTGCAGAGCTGGAATCTGAAGCCAGGAGCATATTAGACCCTGACTGCTCCAATTCGGGAAGTAGTTCTGCTTTTGACAAAATTAGGCAGCCAGACGGTTATATGGATCCCGTCCGACAACAGTCTGGAAATACCACCACAGAGTCTTTGCCATCGGGGTATGTTAAAAATTCTTCTTGAATGTTTGGCTTCTACTTATGTAGCAACTTTTTGATGATATGTGACTATGAAATATGTGCATAAATATTGCTGTTTTTCAGAAATTTGAAATCTGAATTGGAATATGATTCGTACTATTTGTTTTTTTCCAACACAAACTTTTTTTTCCTCTTTTTTAAAAAATATTTTTTGTAATGAAAAGCAATTACTCATCTAGTTAAAGTACATATAACATTAAAGGGAAAATAAAAAGCTGATCTGTTAATTTATAAGACCCTCTTGATTTGATTTTTGTCCTTAAGCTAAAGTGACCATAATATTCTATGTAAGGACCACAATTCTCTACCCTCCTGTGTAGTCTGCTTTATGGCCCTGATTTGTGAGATCAGCTGGCCTTTTTTCCTTCAGTTACGATAGTAACATAAGCCTATAGCTGGCTGTAGCACAAATGTTGGTTTTAATTGCTGCTTAGTTTTTCTTAACCTCCTCAGAGTTTGTGAAACAAGAGTAGAAGTTAGCAAAACAAGCAGTGGAAGCTCTTCATTCTCAGAAAAGCCAACTGTATATTGATATCTCTAATGGCTATGAAATGAGGATTCTGAACTCAGGAATTAGTATTTTGTTATAGTTTTACATGCAGCATTTTCAAAGGGAAGAAATTTAATGCTGAAGAATGAACAGTCCTGTGAAGGATTTCATGTATTTGCCAAAGGTTTAGGAGAAGTTTTTCCTGAAAGGCATCAATACACTAAAGAATTTTAAAGCCAGCTGTAGAGGGACAGACATATGTGTAATAGTAGGGAAACTGAGGCTGGAGAATTTTAAGTTTAGTTTCAGCTTGGGCAATTGTAATGAAACCCAGTTCACAAGTAAAAAAGAATTGAAATGTGGCTCAGTTTAATTTACTGTATTGCCCCCCAAAAGCAATGACATAACCATATTTATTTTTAGTTTGTGCAGACCATACTTA
>PVIR01035531.1:0-16294 GCA_004026965.1 Petromus typicus | reverse complement strand
ACTTTTAAAAAACCAGAAGTACTTTTGTAGAAAAATAAAACAAATGGTACTGTATTTAAAGTGCAATTATTACAATAATAATTATAACCAATATTCTCTCTGCACTATGCCAGAGAGAAAATCTTTGTTCTTGGACAGCATATACCCTTATATTTGAAAGCACTCCACTATAAATTCTCACTGAGAAGAGAAAGTCAGAGGTACTTGTAGAAAGTGAGGCACTTGTCACTGATACAACTCAACAAAATTAATGGAAATAATTTCTTAAACATGCACATATACATATACAGAGATTACATAGATCATAATCTATCTATATGTATATATATATATATATATATGTGTGTGTGTGTGTGTTTGTGTGTGTGTGTGTGTGTGTGTGAGAGAGAGAGAGAAAGTGATCTAGTTGCACTTTTCATACATGTGTTTTATTTGTAGCAAACAGTCAGACAAAAAGTGGCAGGATGTAGATAATTCACCCATTAATCAATATAATTTCTGCTTATGTAAGAGTTAAAATGGGAAGCTCAAGTTCAAATTATAGCACATTTAAATGAATGTTATTTTATTTTTTTTAATTTTTTGACATAGGATCTTGCTTTGTAGTTGAGGCTGTCTCTGAACTCACTATGTAGTCCAGCATAGCCTCTCACTCACAGCAATCTTCCTACTTTGCCTCCCAAGTGCTACAAGGATTACAGGCATAAGCCACCTTGCCCAGCATTGTGGTGTAGTTACTGGGGATTGAATTTGGGACCTTGCACTTTCCAGGCAGACTCCAGAACCACTGAGTTCAAAACCGACCCATTATTGTTATTTTAAATGACACAGGAAACCTGTGTGTGTGTGTGTGTGTGTGTGTGTGTGTGTGTGTGTGTGTGTGTGTGTGTGTGTGTGTATGTATCTTTGCTTGGAAATTTGATCAATGGATGTTGCTGACTGAGTTTATCTTCCCGGTCAAGCCTAACTTCCCTGTATTTGTGCTCATTAGGAAACACAGAAATCTAGCAAGGAAGTGTTCCACAAATGAGATTTCCGTGCTACTATGTGAGAGGAAGATAAATGAATTATGGGTCCTTTCTAAACCACTTTCCTTGACTTTCTTCAGGATTGTCTGGATCACAGAAGTGCACCAGGGCAGGGCCTGACCATGCCACCAGGGGTGACTGCTGCTTCTGTGCAGTTTGGGGGCCCTCACCTGTCGGCGCTGTTACCTCTTGACTATAAATGAGGAATTACACCCACATGTTCAGCAGTTGCTCTCTGACAGACTATTCTAGTTCTATTTTCTGTAAAAATGGTTTAAACAACTCATTTATGAAAACTCACATGCAAATATGAGAATATACCTTTTAAGTGTAGGTGTAGTAAAGTTGACATTTACTTGTAATCTTCCAAAAGTGAGGGAAGTTTTTGGAATAAATATGATCATTTGAAAGTGATTTTAGGATACTTACTGTCTCCATAAAGAAGAAAACAGAATTAGTTTTATGATCCAGAAGGCAATTTTTAGGGAAAAAAGAAAGAGAAGAGAATAAATGCCTTCACTGTCTGCACCAGTCTTCACTAGCAATGCACATGTGGGTGGGTCAAGAGACATAAGTAGACCCTAAACGTGTGTCCCTCTTGCCTGTTTATTCCTTGACAGCAGAAAAGTTAAATTCTGCGAGTCTAAATGATTCACAGAAACAGAGTAAGAATGATAGAAAAGCAATGTATAAACAGCACCGAGGACACTCTGTCACTCTATTGTCAACATTGTTGTGGTTGCTATGTTACTGACATTATTGCCATTGTACTGTATGGAAAATACTGAGGTCCAAGAAGTAATATCTCAGCTTTAAATGTCCCCCTCAGTCAAGTCTAGATCTCACACCAGGAATCACATTGACATAGTCACTCTGTGTCAAACTCTGGGAGATACGTGATAATATTACAAACAACAGCTATCTCTAGGTCATTTTTTCTTTCCTTCCTGAATTGCTAGTACAATGTGGTTTTCTGCTGTACTTTCAAAGGAAAGTAAGTACCTTAGGGACATCCATTGTCAGACTGGATTTGCAGTAACTGGTGCAACCTGATTATCAAGGTGGTGAAACAACTTGGCAAATATCACTTAGGCCCTTCATGCTTGATAGGCAGAATAACTTCCTCTATTTTTCAAGGTGATTAAGCTGATTAAGTAAGAACACTGTGCTTCTTCATTCATTCGTCTTCACGTAACCAGATGGAAAAGTCTTTTCTACAGACGAACCTAAGTAGTGGAACTAAAACATCTCCTGTTGCCTCTCCCTTCTAAGGGCAACTATACCACAGCCACTACCCCTTCTAAGAGAGCTAGATCATTAATACAACATTAGTCCACAGTCGTGGATTTCAGAGTTCTGGGGTTTCTCTCCTCTCTATTTAACTGAAAACATTTAAGAGACTATCTAGGAAATAAATACTAAAGCACTAACCTCTGAATGCCATTCAATCACTCATTTCAATCAGTTCACATGTTTATTAATGAGAATTGGTGTACCTGTTAAGTGCTGAATTAAAAGGATTGGAGGGGAGGAAGACACTGTTTGGAAAAACTAAAAAAATACTGCTACCTGAAACATTTATGAACACATATTGCAAACACTCTTAAAACCTAGTAAATTGCATTTTAATTATTTTGTAAATGTACTAAAATTAAAGAGCATTTGGAAAGCAGTTATCCAGATTTGAGGAGGTGCAAATTAGTCACATGGTTCCACTGAATATTCAAAAATTGGGGGATCCTTAATTGAGCAATAATATTTTTCAAGTGACATTAGAACTACTTGGCACATGCTCAGGGCTGCTTGCAGCACATTTTCACACTGTGGAAATGTTTACTCTGCCCGGCAGCCTATTTCTTCCAATAGAAACACAATGAAAATTCAAACATAATAAATCATTCCCAAGGTACAGAGATTCAAATGCCACAAGTGCTTTGATTCACTCTGCTTCAGGGGTGGAATTTATAAATTGAAGAACTTTTAAATTTGTTAGAACATTGCACTCTGGAAATGAGAAAAGCAAAGCCAATTGGATTCTGGAGTCTTATTTGTGTGTCATTCTGCATTAGCCTTGGCAGCCAATCCCTGGCATAAGCAATAGAGGCTGAGGTCTGCTACGCACAGCAGTCACTTCGCCTGCCGCCAGTGGCAGGCCTCAGAGATAGCCCAACGCGGACAGGCTCCGGAGACATCCCTCCACTTCGGAATCTGAGAGATAATGTGAATTAATTCTGCTCTCCCGTTGTTAAACCAAGTAGAAACTTCTTAAGTTTCCTTGATTCCTAACTCAGTTACCACACTCCTTTGTTGGTGCACTTACTACCAAAAATTAACAAATTAGTTACAAAGAATGTGGTAGAATATCACATCCTGAACTATGCTGCTTTGCCCCAAGGTTTAAAGGGGCTAAACACCTTTGGAAAGTGGTGGCTTCAGGAAGGGTGTTCTAACACTTCCTTTCTAATTCTGACAATGGGAGATTAGAAACTACTGGTGAAAAACTCCCCCCCCCCACCAATCTTTGAAGGGCAGCAACAGCTGAGAAACTCTAGCAGAAACAGCCTTATTAAAATCACTTCTTAAAGCTTATCTTCATAATTAAATGGCTTTTCAAGACTCACTCTGTATTGCTCTAAGTGACTGACTCTTCCTTTGGTTCTTCATTTCTTCATAAGGGTTCCCCTGCTTTGTAAAACTTACATTAAATTTGTTTTTCTCCAGTTAATCTATCTTATGACAGTTTAATTACTGAGCCCAGCCAGGACTCTAATAGGGAGGAGGTAGAGTTTGAACTTCTCTACACTTACATGCATTTACTTTGTTGTACTTGCTCTTTTCCTCATTCTGTTGACATGTTTGTAAAACATGTGCTTTTTAAAAGAATATTCTCACTTTTTTGTTATAATCTCATTATTTTTCCCCCTTCATCCTATTTTACTTTGGTGGGGGGGTGGTAGGGTGGGTAGGGCTATGAAAAAAAATGAGAATTAAGTTGTGTCTTACACTGGTACAAATCCCCATTATGGAGTGCAATCATGATGTATATATGTAATGTACCGATAAAGATTAAAAAATAAATAAAAAATAAAAGAATATTCTGCAAGATCTTTTTCTGGTTTTTTGTTTTCTATTTTTACCTTCTCAGAGGTAAATAAAAAGTACGTGTCACTGATGTGTCATTATCCAGTCAGGGCTCTCCTACTGGGAACACAAAGCTACACACAGTACCTAGAACGGTATGCATTTAGAAAGCACTTCATATTCTGTCTTAACAATGATTTCTGTTTTCATGTACTATGGCTGTTACCATCAAACATTTGAATTGGGAAACTACAGAAAGTTACAGCCACATAAATGGTGCAAAGTCAGACAACTGCCAGAAAAGAAATGGGATTTGCACTGTACCTCTTTCCCCACACCTATAAAAGTGTAACTCAAGTCTGCAACCAGGTTTTCATCTTCAACACATGGTCTTTCACAAAAAAGTACTTTTTAAATTTGATGAGGTAAATAAAAATTCCTTTAACTTGAAAGCATTACCCATTTTTCCCTTCATGGATTAGGTTTGTGGTTTCAAGACTAAGAACACTTTGTCAAGTCCTAGAACCTAACTGTTTTCTATTTATTTTTGTTAAATGTCAAATGGTTGTGTGATTTGCATTTATGATCTTTTGGGTTTATTTTGGAGACAGTTTGTTGATTAGGTAGTTTATTTTCCAGGAGTTTTTTGTTGGTGGTGGTGGTGGTGTTAATTATAGATAGTGATGGTTTCTGTTTTATGATGATTTAGATGTATGATTTCAAAATTTCACAGTAGTGCAAAATAATATGTATTCAATGTACACATCTGTGTATATGAAGAAGTCAGTAGAAACTGAATTATTCTGTCTAGTCAGGATAGGGCTATACAGCATGATATGCTCTCCCAGCATTGGGCATTAGTAGCAAGCTAAAGTTTCTAGTCACATGGCCATGATTATACACAAGTGATATCAAACTATATGGCTGAGGTAGGAAGCTTGGCAGGATAGTTGTACTGGGTGCAGCTTGACTTATGTTTAGGATGGGTTTATGGTGACATAAGATTATTGAAAATCAAAAACTATCTTCATACAAGAAATATACATTATATATATATATATGGAGAGAGACAGAGACACAGAAGAGAAAGAGCTAAAATTGTATACACTTTCAGCAGTTTGTTGGACCCTGAATTTACAATCCTTCTGCATTTCCTTTCCAATGAGTTCAGATTGTTAACATGTGCCACTATGCATGTGTAGCTTTTATATTGTGATTTTTGTTATATTTATATCCTGATGTCCTCCCAAAGCCTCATGTGCTCATAGATGTGGCTTTTGAGAGATGATTACAGATGCTGGGTGCATGACACTTACCAGTGGGTTTAGAGCTGACTCTGTGGTTGGGAGGGGTGGTCTGAGTAGAGGCAGGGCATTGGGAAAGTGACCCGGAAAAGTACTGCTCCCTCCCTCCCCTCCTGACCTCTCTTAGCTTCTGCTGCCATGCCCAAAATTGTTTCTCTTCTGTCATGCCCATCTACTACGCTGCCTTGCCTTGGAATCAGTAGTTATGGACTGAGGTTTCTACAAACTGTGCACCAAAGTAAACCTCTCCTTCTTTAAGTTTTGAGTGTTAGATATTGTGTCTCAGTGATAGCAAAGTAATTGATATAGTTTTGTGCCCAACAACACTCTAAAATTTTCTTTATTATTATTAGAAGAGTTTGTTTTTAAAATCATTTGGATTTTCAGAATAAATACTATCAGAGGGAAGTAAAATAGTTTATCTCAGTTTTGTAATTCTTACATATGTTGAATATCCCTAATCCAAGTAGTCAGAACCATGAAGGTTTCAAATTTCTGAATGTTTTTGAATACTGAAATATCTGTAGGTGTATATACTGAGAGTCTGCAAGACTAAATGTGGACTTTACTTACATTTCTTGTATATTTTTATACACATAACAAAAAGATAATGCTATTTTTTATAATTTTGTGCATAAAACAACATTGCATAGTATAAAATTTTACACATGTTATGTTGCCAGAATGTTTAGGATTTTTAAATCTTCATATTGAAGATATTTAACTTATATTTCTATTTCTCTACTAGAATAGCTAGACTCTTAAACAGAAGCAGAAATGACAAATGTCTTTGTTTCAGTTCTGGCTATAAGAGTACTTGCCAAAGTTTATTATATTAGACAGCATAGGCTTTTTAAAAATAGAAGATGCAAAAAATTAATTTTTACTAATTTAAAAATTTATTAAGAATTATATTGAATACTTTTTCCATATGCATTGAAAACACACTGAAACATTTAATCTGGGAAGACATTTCTATTTTGATTTACTCTGTCACTCTAGGAGAAATCTCACTTCTTTTGGAGTTTTTTGTTTCCCATTGAATTAAATTGTTAAGATACCACTGAATCTTATATAATAAGCTGTTGTAGTAAACTTTCTCAAATATGCTTGGAAACACTTTTCTTGGCCTAATCTGATATTTGTACTTAGTTTCTGTGATAGATAATTGTGAAGTCAACTTGAGGAAGAAACAGTGGAGCATAGTTCTGTGTCAGGATGAGGAGAAAGGTTCGCCCTGTTACCAAGTGGTGCCAGCCAATAGGCATGTAGGCTGGATGGACAGAAAAGGAAAGAAATGTGAAGTGTACACGTTTGCTCTTGGGAGGAGCTTCCGTCTTTGTCATGCCTTCTGCATATTTGCTCTCAGGGAACACTTTCCAATCCTCCAATGCAGACTCGTAGGTTTCTCACGCGGTCTGGCAGCAGACTGCAGTGAGCTCTAGGCCTTCACCTTTTGACTGGATCTGCCAGCTCCTCAGCCCCTAGATGGGCTTCCGCATTCTTCCACCCCTGACTACGCAGGCTGTCAGCCTACAGGGTAAATCCCTCATAGATCACATGTCTATAGGTTATATTACATCTTTTTTCAAGTGAACCTTAACTGACACAGCTACATATATATCACTTTGTGACAGACTTTCCCTTTCTCCTGAAGAGACATTATTTCTTTTTTTTCTTGTCACCTATTGCAACGTGACAGAAATGTCCCAGCTTACAAGTCTACTGTTGTTTCTTGGAAGGTGGTTTGTTTTTTCTTCTGGAAGCCAATAAGAGTTTATCTCAAACATTTCTTATTCTTTGAGAATATTTACATGTTTATTTGCTCTTGTACCTATTTGCTAAATATTTTCCTATTTCTATATTTTAATAAAAATTTGTTTTCATTTTGAGCATATGAGGCATATTTACATAGATGTTTTACACTTTCATATAATTCAGCTCATATGAAGTAAATGCATATTATAAATAGTGATTTTGTTGGCTATGTTTTTGAGATGATTTATTTACTTCTTATGACCTGCTCCGTTTCCGAACTGGGCCGGTTCACCCCTCCGTAGGCAGCCTGGTGGTCCCCCGCTCCAGGGAGGTCACCATATTGATGAGAACTTAGTGCGGACACCGGATCGGCACAGCGCCCCACAGCCCAGAGCTGCTGGACTCAAGTGATCCTTCCTCCTCAGCCTCCAGAGTAGAAGGCGTGCGCCACTACATCTGGCCATTCACTTCTTATAAATTTTTTTTCCAGTTTATTTTAAGGAGGAAATACTTCATTTATTTTTTTCTCTGTTCCTTTCTTCTTAGTCGTGTATATCCTCACAGGGTCATCCTATCTTCATTCAGCTTCCTCCTTGGCTGGACCAAAATCAGTCTAATGACAAGCTCATGAGAACCAGGCATCTTTTAGGGAGGATGGCATTCTCTATAATCAATTTTTGTTGAGAGTTGCAGAACTCTCACTCTTAATATTGGAAGTTCAATATTAAGAAGTGTACCATGTTCTGGAAAAATTTATTTAGAATATCAATTCATATCACGATGAAATTATTAGACTTTCAAAAGAAAGAAACAATCCTTTGGCACCTATCACAAAAAAACAACTGCTATACAAAGATCAAAGATCAGACTCCTTTTAGGTTTCTCCTTTGCAGCTAATGCTTTAATAGTGCAAAAACAGCATCAACCAGCTTACAGGGGATTGACAGGATAGTTTGCATCTTTCTACTGCTAAGTTTTAGAAATTCATTAGACTTTCTGGGTTACTTTTGTCAAAATGGACATTCTGGACAAATCAAAAGGAATTCCAGGGTTATCTTGGAAGGCTAAAGTAATAAAGAGGAAGGATACATATGTTTCTGGAGCAGACCTTTTGCACCATGCCATGAGGTAGAGACAGCCCTGAGTGCTCATGTAGCTTCACTACTGAACGGCAGATCTGACAGGACGTGGTGCGACTTCGTGATCTCTCCAATTAGGCTTATTTTTTGGTTTGAAAACATAATAAATTATTTTTGCATGGTATTTTATTTTATATATGCAATATATATTAATACTTGTAGTAGTGTTTTTAAATATTTACAATAAATGGCTCATGTACTAGGAGTAAATTAGGACAGGTTCCCTTGACTAGTATGAAGCACAAGCCATCTTCATTGTGCATTAAATATTATATTCTTATATTAACATTCACATGTCTGAAAAATTAACTCTAAATCCACATGAAATAACTTAGATATGACTAGAAGCATATGGCTTCTTGTCACAACAATAGTATCATTTTGTACCACAGATATATCAAAAGACCTTCAAGATTAGGTGGCGGTCCAACTGTCATTGTACAGGTGAGCACACCTAGATCCCCGTTCACTCCATGACAGTCCAACATCTGGTAGTAGACAATCAGATTTTAGGTTATTCATTGTTTTCTAATGGTTCCTAAATGAACCACAACATCCTGCCTTTTTCTACTTGCATCTGGACTCAGAAATATTACTCTTTTATTTATTATATAAATATGTAACCATTGCTTATGATGTGCCTGCTGTCTTTTGAAATCCAGGTAAAAAAGAAAAACAAAGTCCAAGTACTCGGGAAGCCAATAACCTCTGATCATGACTGATGTCTGCAGAGTTTGAATGAAGTAAACTCCTATACTTCCTTACCATTTCTATTCCCAATTCCACCCTGTTAAGGTATCTAAGATTTCTTATTCCTTGTCACGGGGCTCCAAGCCTGAAGCATGTCTGGGAAACCTGTACTCTTTCCAAGCCTCAGTCAACGCTACATGGCCCTGCAGTGTGTCTGTGGTGCTGCGTCCTTGCCTCGATTGTCATCCCTTCCTGGCAGGCTTTTATCCAATTGTCATTCTTTTATCTGAGGCTATGACCTAATTGAAGATAGGTTGGTGTTCAGGTTTGTTTCAATATTTCTAGAATCTGCACAGTTTCTTTTTTTTTTTTTTTTTGAGATAGGGTCTCACTTTTGTAGGTCAGGCTGAACATGAGTTCAGCCTGGAACTCACAGAAATCCTCCTGCCTCTGCCTCCCAAGTGCTGAGATTACAGGTGTGAGCCACCATGCAAGGCATTGTGGTATGTGATACTGATTGCTGGTGGATGTGAGTCTCCACTCCCAGCATTGTCATATGTGGTTACCAGGGAATGAATTAGGGCCCTTGCATTTGAAAGGCAGGTGCTGGAACCACTGAGTTCAATCCCTGCCCCGCACAGTTTTTTAATAGAATAAGAACTCACTAAATATTGTTTTGGACCATATCAAAAATTTATGCATAAACAATGTCTGACTTGGGCCATTTACACTTCTCTGTTAATGAGTTTAAGAAAATAAATTTTTCTTTTTAGGGTTACTTGTGACTTACTTTCTCCCTCCTAATCATTATACAGGAACATCTAATTTATTCCTAGGACTACATTCTTTTTCACAATGACATTACATGTTCTTGATGCAAATTAATAGCAAGGAACATCCCACATGTATTGAAAAAAAAAAAAATTCCTCCACTGCTTAACCCAAGATAAGATGTCGATGCTAGGATTTCATCGGAACAGAGATAGATCTGCTGAACTTTTGGAAAAATGACTTCAGTTTGCTGTTAAAAGCAAAATTGATTTAAAAATTGCCACATGATGACATGCTGCATAAAGCAATGTACAATCCAGGCTTTTTGTATTAGAAACTATCTTTCAAAGCTGAGCTGTTGTCCTTTGCGATCAACTGAAAGAGATACATCATCTGGTCTCAGAAAAAGAAAATAATAGCAACAAAACATTCTTCACCAGTATAAAAATCCTTGTATTCCACTTTAATGATTGTACAGGCCAACTTAGAATTCTCTTTGTGGCAGAATCTGAAATGATAGTCAATAGGATCTTCAGAACTTCTATTCTTCAGAGATAGGTTATGCTCTGAAGTTCATCACTGGTTACATATACTGGACTCTGAAGATATGCAAGTGTATCTCTGGAGTAAAGGTAGGTCCAGGGGTTATACTACAAAATTACCTTTGAACTATGTGAAAAATAACTTTATAGGAGGCACTAACATTTGACCCTACTACATACAGAGAAAATTAATGTTAATACATCATATATTATTATTTGAAGCAAATAAAACTTTTTGAGAGTCACCAAAACATTTTCAATCCATGTTTGTTATAGAAATGCTGAATCTGGTTGCTTAGAGAAATATACATAATGATAAGTATAAAGTTAGGTATCTTTCTTTTCCAAGTTCATAAATTAATAAATTTAAATCTAAATGTGTACATTCTCTCACTGCACAGAAGAACGTGAAACAGTAGAAAAGCCTTTGCACTAAAAAAGCAGAATTTTATAACATTGTACTCCATCCTCTACATGTTTAATTTTGATGCTCACTAAAACACTCTCAGCATGTTTTCTTTTTAAAAATAAAATTATACCATCAAAATGGTTATATTTCTACAACTGCTATATAGATTCATTGCAATCCTGATTAAAATCCCAATAACATATTTCAAAAATTTTGAGAAATAATCTGAAAATTTATCTGGAAGCACAAAAAAAACCTAGGATAGCAAAGGCAATTCTATGCAACCAGGACATTGCAGGGGGTATCATGATTCCCCCAACATGAAACTATACTACAAAGTGACTGTGAAAAAAAACACATGGTACTGCCAAAGAAATAGACCCAAGAATCAGTGGAATAAACTAGAAGATCTAGAAACAACTCCAGATATACCACGACACCTCATCTTTGACAAAGGAGCCAAATATCCTCAATGAAGGAAAGATAGCCTCTTTCACAAATGGTGCTGGAAAAACTGGGCTATAGCCTGCCAAAGGATAAATCAAGATCTATCACTTTCACCATGCACTAAAGTAAAATCAAAGTAGATTAGAGACATAAATGTTAAAACAAGAATAGGTTAGGCAAAACTCTTGGAGTTATTAGCCTAGGAAAGCCTTTATGAACACAACTTCTATAGTGCAATAACTAACAGAAGGGATCAACAAATAGCCCTTCATCCTATTAAAAAACTTGCACAGCAGAAGAAACCACTGGCAGAGCTAAAAGACAACCAACAATATCATTTAAAAAGTTTCCTAGATGTTCCACAGATAAAGGGCTACTATCCAGATTACAAAAAGAGCTTAAAAAAACCACCCCCCCTCAATTTAAAGACCCAGTTAAAAAATGGGCATCTGAAAGGAATAGACACTTTTCAGAGGAAGAAATAAAAGCTAAGAAGCATATGAAGAAATTCTCGACAACACTGGTCATTTGAGAGATGCAGATGAAAACAACACTGAGATTTCATCTTACTCCACAAAGAATGGCTGCTATCTTGTAAATTAGCCAGCAACAAATGCTATTGAGGCTGTCCCCACTGTTGGTGGGAATGTAGACTGGTACAACCACTGTGGAGATCAGTGTGGAGATTCTTCAAAACACTAGGATCAGAAGTCCCTTTTGACCCTGCTATTTCCCTGCTTGGGATGTACATGAAAGAATGAAAAGATTCATATCACATGACATATATGCACCCATATTTATAGTACCTCAGTTTGTGATAGCTAAATCTTAGAAACAACACAAATGTCCCTCAACTGAAGACTGGATAAAGAAGATGTGGTTATTTTATAGAGTGGAATATTAATCTGCCATAAAAATGATAAGATTGAGTCATTCATACTCAAATAGAGAAATAAATATGTTACAGATGTGTAAATACTGTATCTTCTCTGATATGATAAATTGAAAATGTAAATGAGTTTTTAAATATATGTTAATATTGTACAACAGAATCTATTCAAAAGGAAATGGCTTAGGGGAAGATACAATTGTGATGATAATAATAAAATGGATATAAAACAGGGTGGGTAGGGAAAGGGCGAAAAATGAGAATCAAGTCATATTACATACTGGTACAAATTTTCAGTGTTGAGTGTGAGCATGATATATGTATAAAATGTACCTATTTCATTATTAAAAAAAATAAAATTAAACTTGACACAAAATTAGTCAGTGAACAATTAGTATGAATTAGCCCAAAGTGACCTTTGAGTGGGCAAAGGAATGAAAAAAGGTCAGTAGTGTGGGGAACACTAAGAATGACCTTGGAAAGATACAGGAGAACTGCACAAGCTGGGGAGAAACCATCGTAAGCAGTGGTTTTTGGTGAGTCAGTTTCAGATAAGTCTGATATGACTAGCCCTATGATAGTGGTGGTGATGATGGAGATAATGCAAAATATTTTAGATTTTAATAAGACATCATGATGTACCATCTGCCATTCCATTTTGAGCAAATTGTCCCTCAGGCAGTAACTGCATTTGCCAGATTTTACACAATGCACAATGTAGTTTTGCTCAAATAAACATCATCTAAAATTGGAATGCCTTTGCCCCAGCGAAAACAAGAAAGTGTCATGTCTTCATTAATATGCTAATTTGTCCATATCCTATTAAACGTAAATACCTTTTCCACAGGTTGATCCAATTCAGAATATGCAATTGCTTTTTTTTTTTTTTTCAGTCTCTAGAGTATGTTGCCTAAAACTATAGCAAACAGTGAAACATTTGGAGATTTCAGATTCTATTTATTTATTCATTTATGTATTTATTTATTTTGAGATAGGGTCTTGCTTTGTAGTTCAGGCTGGCTGTGAGCTCACTATGTAGTCCAGGCAAGCCTCAAACTCACAGTAATCCTCCTGCCTCTGCCTCCAGAGTGCTGGGATTACAGACATGAGCCGCCTCACTCACTACAGAGGTCCTGAATTGATGATGGGTGTGAGTCTCCATACCTGGGATTGTTGTATATGGTTACCAGGGATCCAACTCAGGACCTTGCCCTTGCAAGGCAGGCACCAGAAACACTGAGCTAAATCTCCGGTCCCAGCGATTTCAGATTTTGTAGTGAAATGGGATTAAAGTAATGGACCTTTAATACAGATTAATGTTTTCAATCATGGAAGAAAATCAGTAAAATACACTATATGTTATACAAATTCAATCATTAATATTGATTCTTTCACTGTTGATTTTTTTTCTTCCATATGATGACCATGATAAAGTTCTCAGACTTTTCCACCTTTTAGATTTAGCTGATGATATATGAATGAATATTATATTGCACAGAAAGCACATACTAAAAACACCTTTTTGTGCTTGGTCGTTTTTTTAATATCATAGCATTGTTCAAAATTTCAAGATGCAAAGTCCTGACATGTTTTTAGAGATGCACAATCTCTAGGGTTTCATATTTATCAAATAAAAGTATAGAGTGTTATGTTAAATTTAAAATAAGAACAAAACATTTCGATGCAAGTCTGCCTATGCAACACTTGATCTATCTGTCTGTCCGTCTGTCTATCAGTATACACCTATATATAAACTGCCAAAATATCCTAGGGATATAGAAACTCTAAGTATTTTAATACTAAATTTATTGTGGCATTTTGAGATTAATACAAGTTACCTTTGGCCTCTGCAATTATAAGAGGTGTTCAACATGGTGATCATTAACTTCTAGATATTTATTTGTATGGTAAACTCCTGGCATGTTTATACATTTTTTGGTGGCATCTGTATATCTTGTGATATCTGTATATCTAGAAATGCTCATGGAAATAATGTGGAGAGAAATAAATGGTTATATTTGCTCAACCACTTCTTATATCTTAATAAAACTCAAAATGATATATTATTAGTTTCCTTCACAGGAAATAATCCTTTATCAAAGTGTTGTGCTTGCCAATTTTCCAAGAAGGATAGGGTCACAGTAGCTTTTATTCCTTCCATACTGTGCAGGGGACATTGGTTATCTTTTCTTTCAATGTCTCTCCCCTCACCCCAACTCCTTCCAAGTTTTTAGATTATAATCCTCCTTTGTGCTTTGTCTGTTTTGTTTGTCCAAATACTTATATCATACTCTTCTAATTATGTCCCCCATTTTGCAGCATTTCCTTTCATATTCTTGATGGATGGACAGAAATTTATTTGTATTTTGGCCTGATAATTATCATGATTCTGTTATATAGTAAGGGCCAGCTCTTCATATTTGCATGATGAGTACAAAGAAAATATAGTAGAAGCTCGCAAAAAGGAAAAAAAAAGAGGGTTTCTATGTAAGAAAATCCTGGACCCTTTCCAATACAAATAGAAAACTTGTAGGGGCACTGAATTATTCATTTTTATTTGGAAAATATTATGAGTTAACAGCTGAACAAATAAAAAGTATGTTAGAATTGTAGCTATTAGTTTCTAAAAGCATAATAAAAGGTTTTTTTAACTGCTAAGAGAGCATTTTACCTTATTTTACAAATTGGTAATGCTCTGTAAGAGTCATTCAAATGTACAGAAATGAGGCAAGAACAAGTGACAACATGTTCCATAAGCACAGGGACTCTCTAAGATAGTACATAAAAAGAAGCTACAAAATGTTTAACAAATATTTTCTACCTCTACTTCTATTATGAAAATGGGAATTCTTCCAAAAATCTATTCTTTCACTGTTGAAAATCCAGCAGTACATTTCACAGAACTATAGAAAAAAATTCAAAAATTCACCTGGAACCAGAAGAGATCTAGAATGGCAAGAATGATTCTGGGCAACAAAGACATAGCAAGGGGTATCACAATGCCCATCTTAAAACTATACAACAAAGCCATTGTGATAAAAAAACATCATGGTACTGGCAAAGAAACAGACCTGAGGACCAGTGGAATGGGCTAGAAGATGCAAAAACAACTCCAGATACACTAAGCCACCTCACCTTTGACAAAAAAACCAGACACCCTAAATTGAGAAAAGACAACCTCTTTAATAAACAGTGCTGGAAAAACTAGGTGTCAATGTTCCAAAGATTAAAATTAGATCTATGTCTTTTACCATGTACTAAACTAAAATCAAAATGAATTAAAGATATAAATATTAACACAGAAACACTAAAACTACTGGTAGATAGATTTGATAGAACCCTTGGGGACACTGGCATATGGAAAGACTTTGTGAACAAAAACTCAGTCATACAGGAACTAGCACAAAGAATCAACAACTTGGATCTCATCTTATTAAAAAGCTTCTGCACAACAAGAGAAACCACCACAAAAGAAAAGGAAACCTACAGTATGAGGAAAAAAAAAATTACCAGTTGTTCTCAGACAGGACTACTGTCTAGAATATGTAAAGAACTTTAAAATATCAACCTCACCTAATTTAAAACCAAATTTGAAAAATGTGCATCTGAAAGGAATTTTTTAAATGAAGGAAAAGCAAAGAAACAAATGAAAAAATGTCCAACATCACTGGTCATCCGGGAGATGCAGATGAAAATAAGACAAGTTAGCATCTTATCCCAGAAAGAATGTCTTCTACAAAAAATCAACCAGTAACATGTGGTGGGTTGTGGGGAAAAAGGAAGCCTTCTCCCCTGCTGGTGAGAATGTAGACTGGTACAACTACTATGAAAATCATTGTGGAGTTTCCTCAAAACCTAGGATTAAAGGTGCTATTATATCTTGCTATTTTCCTGCTGGGTATATTTAAGAAAGAATTAAAAACATCATACCACAGCAACGTACATGCACCCATGTGCATAGCAGCTCAGTTTGTAATAGCTAAATCTTACAAACAACCTAAAAGTTCATTAACTGGTAAGTAGACAAAGAGGATATGTTTTTTTTTTTAAATTATCTTTATTGGTACATTAAATATACACATCATGATTGCACTCCATAATGGGGATTTGTACCAGTATAAGACACAACTTAATTCTCATTTTTTCCCATAGCCCCACCCACCCTACCACCCACCCATATATATAAAATTTGTTTCCTTACTTTTTTGTTACAATCTCAACATTGTCCCCTTTCAC